>VCNE01002757.1:0-12891 GCA_009869805.1 Oncopodura yosiiana
TTATACACGTGCATTATTAATATTATTATACATAGTAATATAACAGTAATAGATTTGTATAGCGACTCAAAGTTCAGCTCAAATTGTAAATTCATTAAAATTATAACAGGTAATAGATTTTTGTAAATTTCTTGAAGAAATATAATATAGTTTCATGCAAATGATACGTCTATGTAGCATTTCTTAGTTAATATGTAATATTTTTTCTGGATTACAAAATTCATGCCAATACTTATCTATAAATTTTATCATGGCTTCATCAGCCAAGTGTTCGTCATATCCTTCCAAAAGTTCGTTCTCCTCTTCCTCAGTCATATCTAAAATATTTGGAAAGAGTTTGTCAATAAAATCCAGATCAGCAATATCCTGAGCACCTGTAGCATATCATAAATAAAATTAATTAATTAGTGGGCCCAAGAATCTTTTAATCTAATACTATATAGTTAAGTTCTTGTGACTTTTTTGATTCTAACTCAATTATACTTTTCATACTATTTGTAAAAATATGAAAAACTTACTTAAGCCAAAATAAGGATTATTCATTTCCTCCTGTTGTTGTTCTTCTATCTCCATCTTGACTGGAACCAATGATAAATGTGCCAACAGGTCATCTTGTGGGAAATTAGCTATTGAAAATTCTTCTGGTTCTTGTTTAATTGGTATTGCTTCTTGCTTTACTACTTCCTCCTGAGGCTCACTTTTGATTACTACTGAATGGAAAGGATTAACAACATGGATTTGTTCCTCTGAAATTCTCTTTTTACTAACTCTCTTCTTTGGTGATGAAGGTGATGGCACTTCTTTCTTAATTTCTATTGGAACTACAAGTGAACTAGATGACTTGCCCATTAAATAACTACCATAACGTGCTGGTGGCTTACGATTTCTGCTGCTTCGTCGAAGAGGAATTACTTCTCTGTTGTTGTTCATGTCAGAAGCTACGTTTCTTGGAGCCATAATTATATTTCCTTTAAATGTTGTGGAAGAGAGGAAGGTTAAACTAATTGTAAGTCAGATAAAAAATTAATTTTTATTATATTATGTATTATGATATGTTAGAAAATAAATATTATTGGAAACAACTTACAGTGTTGATTAAAATTGAAGAGATTTTGTCCAGCAGTAAAATGGAGAGACTTTTTTATATGCTTCTAAGGCAAAGTAAAGAGAGAGAGTGACGCTTATTTCTCTGGATGTTGACATTTACTCACTTTTTTGCATTTTCTCCAGACAATTTATGACAAAGAACATTTTTCTTTTTCTTCCAGCAACAATTGAACTTTTAAACTGATAATTTAATTAGCATTTATTTTTGCATGAAAATGCAAACATCAACAAAGTTGATTTATTTTGAACTGCGATTTTTTGTGGCGCGCAAAATTCAAATTGCTGTGAAGAAATAGTCAACTTGTGAACTTGTCGGCTTTCAATTTGTTATTTTCAAAAGTTAATTGCTGTGGTCGAAAATAATTAGAATGCAATACTAATTAAGAGTGTGAATGTGCAAAAAATAGAAATGATGCCGACAATGTCAAATTCAATGTCACTAATTAGAGGTAAGTGTTTAAATTTCTAATTGAAAATGTGTGATATTCAATTTTTGGTGATGATGATGATGATGATGATTTGTTGTTATTAATAATAACGCAGGTGTCCAATTACTAAGTAGAGTCATTACACAACAACAATACAATAGTACATTACTTGGATCAATTGGATGTCACTGTAATTATGTTCCTACTCGTGGAATTAAGGAGTAATACAATTCCTCCAGAATATGATGGTAATTAGTCCAAATTAATTTGATTAAATGTTCAAAATTGACTATAATTGTCTCTTTTCATTTTTTATAATAGCTGTGGAGTTTCCAGAGAGAAATAAATTACGACCTGTTGAGCGTCAACCAGCTTATCCTCCAGGAATAAGACCACCTAAAATGTTTAAAAATTTAGCTGCTATGAGAGGACCAGAACTTGTTCATAATAAATTGATTCATCAACAATATGGCATTATGGTATTGACATTTTTCTTAAAATGATATTTCATTTGTGATTTTATTTTGTTTATTTTATTAATTCAGGCAACTGGACCAGGGAGAATGAGACATGGACATTTTGAAATGGTTCGTATGACTATCGGTCGAAGAATGGATGCTAATCGAATGTTTGCTATTTGGAGAATTGACCCACCGTGGCAGTCAATAACGAAAAAGGTAGTTTTTTAGAAGTCCTGTAAATATTTTAGATATTAATTTATTTGTGCTATTTCTTTTTGTATAGGGTCAAGGAAAGAGAATGGGTGGTGGCAAAGGTTCAATTGATCATTACATTACACCAATTAAGTATGGAAGAATTATTGTGGAAGTTGGTGGTCATTGTGAATTTGATGAAGTGTATCCATTTCTTAAAGAAGTGATTGGTAAACTTCCTTTCAAGGCAATTGCAGTGAGTCAAAAGATAATAGATGAAAGAGCTGCTAAAGAGAAGAGACTTGAGGAAAATAATATTAATCCTTATACTTTTAAATACATTGTGCTAAATAATATGGGTGGCTCACACATGTGGGTCTCTCCTAATGATCGTAAATGGTTTGGTAAACATAGATAAATATAGTTAAAGACTTTTGTTACTTGTAGTAGTATATCTATTGGTTGAGTAAAAACAGAAATGTGTTTATCTCATCAAAAAAAAGAGTTTTGCATTCTAAGAATGATTTAAAAATGCAACAACGTGTGGTAGGCGCAACATGAGCTGTATGATAATTCATTGCCATCAACTCATTTGTCCTCGTCATTTTGTCTTCTCTTCCTTAAATAACGTCAACTGGTTTAAACATGGTAGTTGGTTGCATTGAGTATATATTTATTAATCAGTATATATATACTACGTAAGTTTACTTCTTTTTTATAAGTATACATATGCTACTTTTTTACTCTTCCTTTCGTTTTTTTTGCAGTGCTGCAGCAGTAACACGAGATGAATTAGTGGACAAGGATCAAGGACATTTACTTGAACTTGAAAATATTATTTTCTGAATGCACTCTACAACTATATGAGAGAGACAAATTCTTTTTCTCTGTCTTCGTCTGGAAAATGTGCAATCCGGTCTGCTGGAAGGTCAAATATAGGAAAAAATATTCCGTAGGATATAAATAATAGTTAGAAAGAGAGTGTGGCATTCTAGTTATTGGAATACGGTATGATTCTATATATATAATGTATTTGAAACGGTATAATAGTACATATATAAAAGATTTTTTTACGAGTAGAGAGGCTCAGGTTGTTTTGAGTTGAGATTTTAATAGTAACTAGAGCCAGATTCCAGAATTACTTCATCTAAATTTCTTTTTGAATCTTTTGAGTGTAGTCACTATTGAAATCTCGTGTCATAAAAACCTGAGCCTCTCTTCGTTAGACTAAAAAGGATAAAACCAGTGTCGAGTTTTTTTTTTGTTGCGCACATGGAAAAATTTCTTGGATAAAGTTGACTTGACAGTGCAACTCTGACAAACGACATGATGTTCTGTTCTTTCATGAGCTATGTGCGTGATAGCTGAAAAAGTGAGGAATGACAGTCTCAAATTCATGGATGTTAAATAATAATAATAATAACAAGGAGAAAAAAAACTTAAAAGGAACGTGTAAAAGGATATATACAGTAAGCATATAGAATTTATATACAAAGTATTATTATGATGATGATTTGATGTACAACTGGTTTTGTTCTCCTTAGATTTGGATTGGACTCTGATCTCAGCTAACATCAAATAGTTGCTAGATGATACTTATAAGTGTAGTAACTCAACTCAGTTCTCTCCAGACTCGTATATAAAGTAACAAGTAGCATGTTGAGTTGACTGGAGACAAGGTTGACCGGTTACACCTGTAATGAATTGAACTAGGTTCCTGCGGATAAACTAGTGAAGGACTATGATGACTATATGTATGATGACTTTTTTTTCTTCTCTTAAGCTTCTTGCAATTGGTAGATAGAGATAGGTGTGAGTCTTTTATATATATATGTAAGAGAGTATACGTAGTATTTTGTCGTCTGTCTTGTTTCTTGGAAAAAAGACGTGATATTGTTGTGAAGATACTTATAAGTGTAGTAACTCAACTCAGTTCTCTCCAGACTCGTATATAAAGTAACAAGTAGCATGTTGAGTTGACTGGAGACAAGGTTGACCGGTTAGGTTAGGTTACACCTGTAATGAATTGAACTAGGTTCCTGCGGATAAACTAGTGAAGGACTATGAAGACTATATGTATGATGACTTTTTTTTCTTCTCTTAAGCTTCTTGCAATTGGTAGATAGAGATAGGTGTGAGTCTTTTATATATATGTAAGAGAGTATACGTAGTATTTTGTCGTCTGTCTTGTTTCTTGGAAAAAAGACGTGATATTGTTGTGATGTGGTGATGATGATGACGACAATAAGTGACAAAGATGAAGGTGACAGTAAGATATTCTATTATTTAGGGGAACTCTAATGTAATGCTAGTGAATCTCTCGGGGGCTCATATAAAAAGATGAGTGTAGTCTAACTAAAAGACCTTAGTACTATTCAAGAAGCATTTTGTCAAGCATCACATATATATTGTTTTACCAAGTAAAATCTTAATTACATTTATAAAACTCTAAAAAAACAAATCTCATTTGTATTTTTGTTTCTACAGAACTTTTTCTTTCAAAAGATTTTGAGAGAGTCACTCAATCAATCAAAGCCAAATCAAGTAGAGCTTAAAACTCTTGTTCTCTTCTTAACTACATTACTAGTTAAATTTTTCTTTTTCCATAAGGCGAAGCCCAATTGTAAATGTGTCCATGAAGAGAGCTGTCCAACACCAAATACAAGAGACATTCCGCATCTGGAACAACTTAAGGTAATCTATATAAAGAAACTTTTAAAAGATAAGCTAAATCTATACTATAACTTTCTCATATAGAGATAATATTAAATGATGATACTAATTAGTAACTAATGAACTATTTTTCATTTTCTCTTTTTCTTGCACAGGGTTGAGAAGCATTTAAACAGCTTAAAAGGGAGTCGTCTAGGAAATTCCGGAAATCGTCTAGAACTTTGTGTTCTTACACAGTTACATCACGTTCCATAGACAGTGAACAACTTCTGGAGACCCAAGGATAGCTTAAGAACAAATTAGAATAATTTTAATATTAGTACCAAAATTGCATCGTGAGTAGCCTGAACCAAGTAAGTAGTCTAGTACACAATTTTTACATATATATATATTTTTAGATACAATACTGACTTGACTGACTTTGATTGTTTTTCTCTCACTAATGTAATAAACTATTTAACACACATATATAGAATGTATAATGTATAATATATGATTATGTATACATATATTATTATATTCTATGTGTGTGTATGTGTCGCACTTTACTCTTTTGTAGAATTGCATTACACGACTCTCTGTCACTGACAACTTTTGTTCACGTGAACACTGACTGTTCTCAACTCTTTTTAGTTGACTTGTGTGTAGTAAAGACTATAAGAAAAAAACCCGCTTGACAACATTCTCTACACACACACAATCCACTTTTTTTTGTCAAAGTTACTTTAATGTGTCATTTTATGTTTGTTGTATCTTTTTGTCATCGTCGTGCTACTACTGATCTGCCCACTATCATCATGATTTTTATTACAACCAATAGTAGTAGTAGTAGCAGAAAAGAAGAAGGAGAAACGACGAAGAAAAAAACCAGTAATTCCAAATAGTACTATCAAGGAAGAAGAAGAGAAGGAATAGAAGAAAAGATGACACAAGGTGAAAAAGGAGCTACTCTATCCCCTGTGACAAGCTTCACTAGAACAACAGACCCGGCTGCTAGGTAAAAACATGATGATGTGATGATGATAGCTTTATTGCATACTAGTGTAGAAAAACGCACATGTGCCACGAACCCAACATTGTGACATCACATCATACTAATTATCATTTTTTGTATATTTAATAGGAAAGCCAGTTATGAAGCTGTGCAAAGGATGGATGAGAAGAATGCCAACAGCAACAACAATTCTTCCAAGGGACAACAACAGTATGGAAGTTGGGGAAGAAGAAGAGAAGCAATAGAAGAAAAGATGACACAAGGTGAAAAAGGAGCTACTCTATCCCCTGTGACAAGCTTCACTAGAACAACAGACCCGGCTGCTAGGTAAAAACATGATGATGATGATGATAGCTTTATTGCATACTAGTGTAGAAAAACGCACATGTGCCACCAAGCCAACATTGTGACATCACATCATACTAATTATCCCTTTTTGTATATTTTATAGGAAAGCCAGTTATGAAGCTGTGCAAAGGATGGATGAGAAGAATGCCAACAGCAACAACAATTCTTCCAAGGGACAACAACAGTATGGAAGTTGGGGACCAATTTTTCAAAATAAGTCCAACTTCTCTGCCATGCACTTCTGTTAAGGAGGAGCAAAAGTAATATATATCATTAAGAAGAGACAATATCAACATCAACAATTGTCTTATCTATCTTTTGCATCATCATCATCACTTGGAACTTTTTTCTTTCCATCAATTGACATTTGATGTGACAGTAATATTATAATTATAAACAATAACATCTTATATATTTAAAGAAGACACTTATGATGGTTAACAATTTAGCCGGATACAATTGTGCATCTCTCTTTACTTTTTTCCCATCAAAATGTCAAGTGAGGAGGAAATGAATAAGAAAAGAAAGAACAACAAGAAGAAACCAATAAAAATGAAATACAACAATAATATTAACAAATAAGTACTAACACAACTCATGGGGGAAGGGTCAAAATTTTCCAAAGGAATTATTACTACAATCAAACTTATTACATCATAAAAACTAACACAAGAAAACCTTTTAATTCACATTTACATAATTATATATTATATTATAACTATTTACCTACTTTATGTCTCATAAAAGAATTCATAGTGAGTTGGTTTGTTTTCAACAACTCTGTATCTTTTTGTGGTTCAACTTAGTACGTACTACTATTGGGAAAAGCAATTAAAGAGAAAATGGAAAAATACTTTCAATTAATAATCGTCATTCATTTTTTAAATTTATACATATTAGTCGTCAAGTCAATTTTATTACAAAAAGAAAGTATATTAAATATATTTATATATAGTATATAATAATATATGGCATTTACGACAGCATCAGTAGTTTTTTTATACGCTTTTGGAATATAGTATTGCAACAAGATTGAAACAACATACAATATTAATTTACTTTTTTACAACTACATTTAAACTAAAGATATTCCAAGAATCAATTTTGTTTTGTACAGAACTATATAGGCACATATACTTCGATATATATATAGTATGAGGCTTTGGCAGAAGGCATATGATTGAGAAAGAGAGCATAATTACATAGAAAAAAATTAATGTTATTAATAGTATAGGAAAATATATTGAGTATAAAGTTTTTTATATATACTAGAAACTTATATAATAATAATATCTATTGTCATGTGATTGATTGATTGCTTGGTTTCTACCTAATAATAATAATAATTAATATCATCACTTTGATTTACAATAATATCATACTTTTTTCATATGAAAAGTCTTATATGTTATATACTGGATCTGATCTACAGTATCTTTACATTTTAATATGTAAAGTTAATTTGTAAATAATATACATTTGTTGGTTTGGCTTTTCCTTAATATATAAACTAATATAATTAATATCAAACTATTGTACAGAGCTAATAATATTTTTGTTCATTGGTTACTCAGTTTTTTCTATGGTCCCTCATTGTTTGGAATTACCCTAAAACTTTTTTTAATAGTTTTATGGTATAATTTGCACTTTTGATATTCTCTTCTATTATTCTATACAGCTTTTTAAATATATACGAGAGAATGATGTGAGAGTAAACAACATTGGCACGGGTTAAATTGTACATAGGAGGTTTTGATTGGTGGAAAAAAAATTAGATTTGGAATGTATCAAATAACAAAACATGGCATGCACAAGTCACATAGTATTTATATTTATATATATATAGTAATAATATGGTTTTGTTGTATGTTTCGAGTCTTTTAGTTTTTCTTTTTAGAAGAGACCGACCTCTTTCAGATTATTTTTGATAATGACGTCTGTCACTGCTTCAAAGACAAACTGAATATTATTCGTGTCAGTGGCACATGTAAAATGAGTGTAAATTTCCTTTTCCTCTGGACGTTTGTTAAGACTTTCAAACTGAAGACGAATGTAGGCTGCTGCTTCCTCATAGTTATTTGAACCTGATCAATAGATTAGATTAAAAAAAATGTTAATGATAGATAGAAGGACATTATAATACAATATTTTAATAAATACAAACCTGTGTAGTCTGGAAAGCAGATTGAAAGTGGACTCTTTTTGATCTTGTCCTCAAAAAGATCTTTTTTGTTCAAAAATAGAATAATAGAAGTCTCAATGAACCATTTGGAATTACAAATAGAATCAAAAAGTTTCATAGACTCAATCATTCGATTCATTTCTTCATCTTCTGCCAATACTAAATCATAACCGGACAGTGCAACACAAAATATTATTGATGTAACGCCTTCAAAACAGTGTATCCATTTCTTCCTTTCTGATCTCTGACCTCCAACATCAAACATTCTATAATGTCAACAAATAAAATTAGTTCAATTTTTAAAATATATCTTGGTTTAGTATTATTTCTTTTTTGCACTCACTTGAAATGTAGCTTCTTGAAAGAAAATTGAGTTTCCACAATCCCTGTCGTTTTGACACGAGTTCGAAGAACATCTTGTTGTGTAGGAATATAGCCTGGTGCAGAAATACGATCCAAAGCATTTAGATAGTAGGCAGCTGAGTCATTTAATTGATATTCACGAGAACGGGAAAATGCTAATTGAACTCCACCGTCAGACCAAAGACGTTTCATTGCCATTACAAGCTCACTACTCATTTCACCTTCTTCACAACCACTGGCTAATGTAAAAAATTGCCTTGCTTCTTCCTATAATATACAAAAATAAATATTACTTTATTAATAATTGCAAGTACAAACATAATTGTGTATTTAAAAATTCAGACTTACAATATTTGAGAGATCTCTAAACTCAATTCGAAGATTACCCATTGCTCGAATAATGGCCTACAAATAACATAACATTAATAACATTGACATTCCATTCAATTAATAATAATATAATTAATACTTACCAAAAGTGACTGAATTGCATTACTATAAACAACAGGACGATACTGCTCACATTCTTCTCGACTGTACCCAGTCTCATGAATTATTTTCATTTGTTTCACAATTAGTACTCTTTCCACTCTCACCAGCTCCTGTCAAATGTCAAAATAAATATCAAATATTAGTTAGTGCGTATTATTATTTTTTTCTTCAATTATATCAAGCAGTCATCATCACTTGTGACCTCAGTCAAGTCAAGTGAGATGATTTAATTAAAAATATTATTTTTACCTAGAAGCAACAATTTAACTTCTCTATCTGCTTTTTCACGATCAGCTCTCAAATCTTTATCAATCCTTTTTGACCTCTCCACAGCCTCCTTGTCACCAACGGAACTAACTGCACAACCCATTGTAACATATGACACTCACTCACTTTTTAAGGCACTTGATATTATTATAACTAATTATTGAAATTCTTCATTGACAGCATCAAACAAAATTCCTGACTAACGCCATCAGAGAGAAATCAACAACAATTTTTTTTATTTCTCTGTTGAGCAACAACCAATATATAACTTTGTGTCACAACTCTAGAATTAAATATAAATTAACTACGTAAAAAAAATATTATTGCCAATTGTTCTTACTTATTGCACACTCAACTTTTTTTTAAAGCTCAACCAATTTTTTTTAATGCGCCCTACCCATTCAGGTGTATAAATGTCTAAATGTGAAGGAAAACCGCAGCATTGAAAACCTACCGCTTTGGTTTCTCTTCTCATAATATTGCGTCATCAGTCTCATTACTAATAACGCATAAGACAATATAAATGCCATTGCCATCATGTAAATAAAAATAACCATATCACTAAATGACTAATGACCTATCAAGTACCAGAGATTAAGAAGCTTAGAGAATTATCAGTGTACTATGACATAATCTACTTCCTTTCCTACAAACAATTCATCATTAGTGCATCATGCATCATGATGACATATAAGAATAATAATGATAATGGCATTGAACTCCGACATTCAATATTATTTGTGTATAACAAGTTTTTTTTCTCATTTGTCCGTTTTTTTATTACGTGTATCATAATAATAATAGTATAATGACTCAAACACCACCATTTGTAATATATATGAGAACATAGTACTTTTTTTAAACTTAATTATATTACGCTTCCGTTACCGTAACACATGCATTATATCATATCGTACTCTAGTCGAGGAGTGTGGTACAGTCAATTTGTTGCAAAGATTAATTAATACATTTCATATTTTTCTATCATCATCGTTGGGGTAGTTTTTTTGTAGGTGAAAATTCTTCTACAACAAGATGAAGTGACGATGACAAAAAAAAGATGGGTGGTGGTGACTACAAAAAAATTGCACAGATTTGTTGTCAATTCAATTAACTATTTTAGTGGTCTAACTGAACTGATGACTAAAATTAGATTTCATTGCAACAAGTAATAATAATTTTGAGTCAGTATTAAATTTTTTTCATTGCAACGTTTACATATTATCATCATCATTCTACTAAATCATAAAATATAATATAGAAAGTTTTTTTTAAGTTTAAGTAATGTAGCAGCACCCATTTAGATCTTATACTCTCACTAAGTCTACAAAAAGTTTTTTTTAACACACTTTTACAACAAGTCTCTTCACTATTTTTATAGTTAAACAACAATTTGCTTGAAAAAAACTTATATAGTGCCTAGAGATATAGACTTATATTTTTATATAATAATAATCTAGTTTAAGATCTATTATTCCGACAATGACTTTCATTTACTCAGACACTCTCATTCATTAAGCGCTTACTTATATATAGATATTTTATATTTCTTGTTAAAAAAACTCATCATTACTTCAGTATTCATTCTTGCGGCGTACGACAATTACAACGACAAGAAGATGACGAGAGAAGAGGAAATATATAATGATTGTGAATTATCAGACTACATTTGACATTATTTTTTTTGACTATATAAATTACTTTGAGGTCAGAGATCAAAGTCAAAGGACACAAGATATATATATAAGGTAACTATATTAGAGACATCATCATTTTTTTTTTGACATGAGACTTCAATAACAGAGAGATTATATTTAATCTCTTGTAATGAAGTGACAAGAATTTAACAATATTTTTTGGCACACTAGGACAAATATAATTGTCGCGTCACATTATTTTCCATTTCATTTCAGTCATGATAATAATTTCCTGTGTATAAAATATTCTTATTATCAACCTTCTTGTCACTATCAAAATTCATGTCTACAAAAAAACTCAGTTGTCACTGAGAGATTTTTTTTAAAAGTATGAAATAATATTGTGTCCTTTGTAAATTGAACTACATAGAGAAACATGGGAAAGAATATTAGGGTAATTGTCAAATATAGCGATCACTAAATTCACAAGGATTAATTAAGTCTTCTTGTCCTCATCATTTTCCTAAGATCTAAAGTTTTTTTTATACTTTTTGCTTACTTAACAGAGAAGGCAATAAGAGAAGTATATTATTATTATTATTGACTGACTTCATTCTCCACTTTTACAAATAAACTCTGAATTTTCTTCTTATTTCGAGTCGCATTATGATATATTTTTTTAGTTAACTAGTTTTTTTTATAAGGTTCCCTCAAAGAAAATTGATATAGTACAAGAAGTGTATAATAAAGTATTTTTTTCGTACTATATCAGAGTTGTGAAGTGAAGTAATTATTTTGTTGGTTTTTTTGGAGGTGCGAGCGGGCGAATAAAAATACATAATATTATATAATAATAATAATTAATGATACAAATATACGACTACAAAAAACATCACACGAGAGCTAGTATAATAGTCTCAGATCATCACCATGTTCTCAATTTTGTTTTATAGTTTGTTTTTAACTCTTCTCTTATCTCAGTTTATACATTTAAATTTTTTCAACTGACTGACTGTTGTATCTTTTCCAACTTTCTACTAAACATTACAATTTTTTTACTTACGTACTATATTATTTCTTTTAAGCATTTTTTTCTACTAGAATTTTTTCGACTCGGTTCTCTCCATCATATTTCTTTTTTAAACTCATGCAGTTGATACGTCTCTTTCCTTTTCTTTTTTTCGTAAATACATAATAGTATAATAATAATAATACAATGCAATAGTTGCAGTAAGAATTACCATCAATCAGCATGCATCATCTGTAGTGCATAATAAAGGTTTGCAGTACAATTATTTTAAGTATAACAAATAAGACATCATAAGAATTATATAAGTAAATCATTTTCGATAAAGTTTGGATGAGATGAAGAAGTAACAATTTTCCTCTTGATTTTAGTTTTTCTTGATGAGTTATTCAGTGGGATTCATAGGTGTTGAACAAAGCACCTAAATAAATTATATTATATTAATTGTTTATATAATTTCTCAGAATAAAAAATATTTAGACTGACAAGTAAACAATATCTCTGCTACTAACGGAATTTTATCATCAGACTCATTTATGACTGAGAAAATATTTTTACCACCATTCTTTTCATGATTACATATCATTAAATTACTCTGATGCACTTTGAGATTTCCTTTAATGAAATTGGAAATTAGCAAATTCAAATAGGTAATCACGTGTAAGCCGTAAAACCTTACTCTATTCTTAGCATTGAAAGATGTACTTTAAGACTACCTAT
>VCNE01002761.1:0-49069 GCA_009869805.1 Oncopodura yosiiana
CTACTTCTCCTAGAAAAAGGGGAACAAAACTAATTCTTGGAAAATTCCAACAAAATTTTAAACTATTACTACGTGTATGATGATGTTGCTGAGCTCTGAGTAAGTGACGTAAACTAATGTCTAAAACATCCGTCATGTGATTTTATATTTGTACACATGAATCTACTGTATATGTGTAGAGAGATCGTCGCCAGTTAATATTACATAGTCACTGCTTTTTTAATAATAATGCGAGCAACGCCCTATAAGTACATGAGAATAAGGGACAATAGGCGTTCTCCGGAAAATAGTTAGTAGAGAGAATTTCTAATAAGCTTTCACATATAGTAATATTGTCAGTAAGCAATGCAACAGTTCTTCTCTTGGAAATGAAGGGAAAAAAGAAAGAAAAAAGGGGTTAGAAAAGAGAATTTAGAAATGAAGGCAATTACTCATTGATTACTTTCTTAGTAAATTGTCATATATACATCATGCATTGCGTGTATGTTGAAGTCTTTTGATGATGATGATGAGAATAAAAGATATATGTTATATATATATTTAAGCTTTTTCATAGATGATGTATTCACAAGAAACCCTCATTTTGAAAAATTGATGTCAAAAGAAATTTTTTTTGTATCTCACATATAACAACTAACGCAATCATTGTCTATTCACCCTCCGAATTTCCATGTATTTTGTCAAAATGCACCGTGTGACAGTCTCATTATGTTGTGAAGATTCCTAAGTATATGATTATCATCTCATTCTCAACTAACATCTAAGTAAGTATATAATATTAGCTAGCTGGTGGTGGTGGTGAGTTTAGAAATTTATTCTGCGTAATGAAAAATCTCCTACTCATTGTTACTGCTAAAAACACTAAAAATATAAAAGACTAGCAGCAACTATTATAATAAACTCTTTATATGCCTGCAGTGGTGTCCGCTTTGCAAAAGTCCGTCACTTCATTTCTCAACTATAGCAAAGTCACTTTACAGATAATTTTCTATACTCAGAATTTTTTTCAATGTTCAATGTGCTAATATATATATAGTAGTAAAATGTACTAATAGAAAAATACAATGCTCTTTTTCATTTATTGGTGTACATACATATAGCAGCAGTTGTCGTCGTCGTCGTATAAAGCCTTAAATGAGCTTCAATTTTGATTCCGTTGCCCTTCTCAGAATAAACACAATGCTAAACATGATGAAGGGGTAGAAAGAATATATATATAATAGACACGAATCATAATATCTGCAATGAAAATAAAGCTACTAACTGAGTTAGAAAAAGAGCCTTCACTTTAATTTCATTTATTCATTTTAGCTTGTAATAATCTATCTGAGCTAATCTAACTCTATACTACGAACAGTTACTAACTAAATATTTTTTAACCATTTCTCACTACTACTACTACTTTAGTGTGTACTTATACAACAACTTCCCATTCCTCTCTCAGTCGTAGAATTCGTAGAAATAATACAGTGGAAAAAAGAGGCTGTTGGTTGGTTGGTCATTTACTTACTTACTACGTATTGTGTACAACAAGTAAATAATATATGTATACACAAACATAACAAAAAAAAATAAGTTGAATTGAAATTGAATGCATGCTAATAAAAAGAAACTTCTCCATCACATAAATCCACTTGTGTGTTATAAGAAGGAGTTTTCTCAGTCAGTGTCTTCGTCGTCATTTGGGCTTTTTTATTTCTATTGTATGACGGTGTATATGATGATTCTCCTGTCTATGAACGTTTTCTATTCTATGTATCATATTTAAAGAGTCGTAGATTGTATATAATTTCATATTTACTACACAATAGCCAGAAATAGCTGAGAGATGATGATGGGTGGACAGTAAATGATATAAACGGTATATTGTTGCAATTGTATTCAATCAAAAAAGTGATGAGCATGAGAAGAAGAAGAGAGAATATTTATTTTCATTCCTATGTGTGTGGCACATTCACCTTTTTTAAAAGGTGTGTTTGTTGCGGTTTAGTTAGTTAGAGTAGAGCTACTAATTAAATTCAATTGTGTGACATAAAATTAAAAGGAATTCGTTGTAAATGCATTATTACTAACTAAGTAGTTTCATAAATGTTTGCAATGAATGACGAATAATAAAATGCTAAGCCAAGTAAATGATCCTTCTTCCTGTGAAATTTTGTTTTGAAGAAGTAGATTACAATTTCCTCGAAGGATTATTACTTCAGAATGTCTCGTCAGTCAATACTTGTGGTTTTTGTATTTGGCATAGTTATCCTTAATCACAATTGGTTGTAATTAGCAAGTAAAGTATTTAAGAAATGTGTAAGTAAAAGGAGAATTTCATGAGAAGAAGAGAGAAAAAACCACAATGCAGCAATGCCATTCTCGTGCATGAAAATTGCCTCCGTCATTATCCTTAGAAGAGTAAATCCCCTTTAGATAGTGTACAACACAACGTTATTCTTATATGAGGTTTTGCTATACAAGACATTTTTTCCTAGAATTTTTTCACTAATTGCTCTTGTTTTCTTTTCTCCCTTCTTGTAACCGACTTTAATACATTTTGTTGTCGAACGAACGAAGGGAATAAGGTCGTCTCATTCACTCTGATTAGTACTAAGAAATTATTGAAACAAAAGATGTGTGATTAGGAGAGAGAGAGTTTTATATGAAGTAATTATGCAATATGCAATGCTATGCTAGATCAAAGAAAATGTGTATAAAAACTTTTCATATTAGGTATTCTCTTCATAGGTTTTATTGACGGCATTAAAGTTTTTCTCATTATTTTTAGTTTTGCCAGATTCTTAAATTTTTTTGACAAACATAATAATTTTGACATAATTTTAATTATTTTTTTGTGATTTGACAATTTTACTTATATTAGTATAATTGAACTTGAACTTATAATGTATAAATAGGTAACAACACACGGTATAAAAGTCAGTAGCAGAAAAAAAGAAATAATTGATGTGAAAATGACAAGACTTGACGAAAAAAATACAAATAATAAATGTAATTTAAACTTAACATAATTGTGAGAGTTGGTCCATTTATTACAAATATATATTAATGAAAATACACGACTTTGTGCGTACATAAAAATATTAGTTTCGTGCATAGTCTTTGTGTATACTCATACAAATTTACTTTTATAATTTTGAAACCCCAATCTGATTTGAAATATTCTGGATATGCACTAGTAAATACGTAGATATGATATATATATTACTGAAAAAGACATTTTTCTAAAAACTAATTTTTGGCATATTGTCACAAACTTCCTTCTCGCTATATTATACATATATAGATGTTATTTTTAAGTTATACATCTAATGGTAAAATAATAATAAATAAAAATAACTTTGATTTACTATATCACAAACGGTGTTTATATTCCTGCAAATAAGAACAAATACTACTTGGTAATGAGTTGAGATCCAACAAGCTATGACTACTTTTTTTGTTGTTGATATTGTTATTACTATTATTGTTGTTGTTTGCTTTACTAACAGTATTATTATTTCCTATTGCGAGAGGCATTGACATTGCCATATTACAATTATCACTAATGCTACTAGGTGAACAATTATTAATGACCAACCGGGATAAATGTTTCAATGAGCCTACATCTTTTTTCAATGGCTGCGTCAGGTAAACTTGAGAATGTGTATTTCCTCGTGGATCTACCCAAACCTAGAAAAGAAAAACCAAAAGGAAAATAAGACATCAATATATTATATGCATTATTACGTAAGGTAAAAAGAAAGAAAAAAACAAGTTTATGGTTATCGTGTCAGTAGCAAATTCTTAGAAAAAAACGTCAACGTTTATTAGCAAAAACAAGACTAAGAAATTTGTAATGAGACTGGCAAATGAGGATGATGATGATGAGTAAGCGTTTAAAAGGAAATTGAAACTTCTATATTGAGAGTATATATAAGTAAATAAGTAATAAACAAAATGTCAAAAGTATTTACACCAACTCAAATATAAAAGTCAAAATGTCAAACTACGAAAGTAAATAATAATATGTATATGCACGTAAACTATATGTAATAAGTAGATGTATGTATATACTTACTTGTTTTCCTGTCGACATTCTCTTAGTATTGTCAGCCTTAGATCTCTGTGTCATGCTAGAACGACTAGCATTTACATAATACTCAATAAGACTAATGACGCATTTAAACTTGGGTAGAATGTGAGCCACTTTGTCATCTGAATCTAGTGAAAATCTCTCATGACGAAATCTCAATCGAACTGAAGTTGGACCTCTTGGAGTTTGAACAGATAGGCTAAATCTATGATTTGGATCAGAAGAATCACGAATAAGGAATGTGCCTGGAGTACTTCCGGCTAAAAGGACCGTAGATGCCTATTGAAAAAAAACAATACAATGAAATTAATGTCATTGCCATTTAGCAATAATAATAAGCGAATGTACACATTTCTCTTTTAGCGTGTATATTAGTAAAGCATACAATACACGTCACTCTCATTCATTCTCATTATACTACTTGAACGTGGAGTCATCATCATCCTAGTCACCTTGCTTGTTGCCAAATGTGTCATTGATTTTATCATGAACAGAAATATATATATTTCTCTCACACATCACTCATCATAGGCTTTGCTTGTTTTATCAGGTGAAGTTAAATATAACAAACCTATTTTTATATTTCAAAGAAACTTTTACTAACTACATTTCCTGATAGCCACAATCAGTCAAACCATGCTGTCAGTGCATGGTATATCAAAAATTAATAATTGGAACTGTATATAATAATACTAAGTATTTAAGTTAAGTGCATTTATCAGAGACGATATCGGGCAACAGCCTTGTGTAATTAGTCAAACTTTCTCACAAATTGATTTGATGTCTAATAGTTGATTCGTGGAAATGTATCGACAAATATTCTTATCTAAAAACTAAAAAATTTGTTTTCATACACGTATGGCTATCTATCTAAATATACTTTAGTAATAGGTTATCTCATAAAATGATAAGAGATACAAAAAATAATTTTAGTAGAAGGTACCTCATACGAATGCTACAGAGATTACGCATAGTGCAAACAAATGCATCATCATCTGCAATTCTCGTGAACTTGACTTGTATAATATGTGTGATAGCACGTAAAAGTTTCTTGTATTATATGCATGTGACTTTACTAAGCTACTTTTTGCTACTCTACTTTATGTCTTCTAGCTAAAAAGCAACAGGCTTCAAGTAAAAAAGAGTTGCTAATGTAGAGAAGGCTTATAATATTACCTCAGAATCAACACCTTTCCAGTACCATCCACATTGTTGTAATTCTTTGACATTTTGCTCAATTACTGCAACTTCTTCGTCACTCCAAGAAGGTTTTGAGTTATTTGATGATAAGAATTGACGTGCGTCATGTATTTTCCAAGATTTCAGTCCACTACTACCATTATTACTACTACTACCACTTCCACCAATAATGTTGATCTCCACATGCATTTTTCTAGGAAGACTACAACCAACACTAGTATTGACACAGTTGTTGCTATTTTTAACACCATTTCCTGATGATGAGAATGATGAAGGAAGTTGTTGATGAGTTGAGACAGATGATGAGCTACAACTACTACTACTGCAATCAGTTGTTTTATCAGTACTATGTTCCATGAGTAAATCAGTCACAACTTTTTTTGCTATAGCCGAATTCCAATCAGACAAATTATTAGGAACACTAATGAGCACTTTGATAAAGTTGTCCTCAGACATTTCTCTTATGGTAGTAGGATTACTTGTGTCATTGTCGTTAGTACTTGAGCCGATTGTTGTTGTAGTGCCATCAACACTATTATTAATTATCATTTTGCCACCGGATGTAAATAAAAGTTGTCTTGCTCTCTCTTCAATAGCTATATGTTTTGAAAAGAAAAGGAAATGACGAAAATTAATTAAATGCATGAGTCATTGAAAAAATCTCTTTTCTTGAGAAATGCTCTTACCTTCACATTTAGGACAGTAGTATAAAGGACGCAGGCAGTCGTGATCAAAGCGAACCCAATTACTAAATAAAATTTTTCTTATAGGAGCCAAATCTAATTCCACATCTTCTTCATCTCTACAAAATGGGTTAGTAGTAGTAGTAGTTGACACTTTTTGTGAATTTACACTAGAACTACTACTACTGCTATTTTTCATAGCATTTGGCTTAGGTGGTAAAATTGGAGGAGAACTGAAACAACTGGCCATTATTGATTTTTTTTTGTCTTAAAAAGAATTTCCGTTCTTCTTGTATATTATAGGAACAATATGTCACTCTTTTTGACACTTCACTAAATTAATTTCTCTTTTATAGTTGATAGTTTAATTTCACTCTTGAGACAAGAAACGTGTGTGAAATCTTGTTTCTATAAAATAATAATGTCTCATTTGACGTGTTCACTTGTCGGCAATTCAACCAACACTGAGAGTAGCAAGAGTCTTTCAGGTTTTAATATACGCTATACGCAACATGCTGCAACATCATCATTCTATACAACTGCCTACACGATATACACTCGTAGTAGTATACAACAGTAACTCTTACGTAGTAGTGAATACTTTGTAGTACAAACGTAAACTATGTAACTAGTCATACAACTGTCAAATTTGACTTACATGTTATAAACACACACACCTCTTCCAATTCACTTATTTATTTGCACACTAACTCTATGTCTAATAATCCTCAGTTAATCTGTAACTCTATTGTCCAATTTACAACGAATTGAACTATTTGACTACATCTACAATGACTCTCTCACACAAGGCAAACAAAATGATTTCCGTGTAAATGGTAATTGTAGTTTACTATTAATATCAACTTTGTCTCTCTATCTCTATACTGTGCACTGAACTGATTGAGAGAGAGAAAAAAGTCTCAAAACTGCTTCTATAGGAGTAATGTATTCAGACTTTTTTCAAGCTAAACTATTTATTTATGTATTCTCTGTGTGTCCATTTCCAGAGTTCAGACTAAAAGAATTGAATTGACTCTACGATTTATGTTGGACTTATTGAGACTACAGTTGAATTGAATAGAGTAATTTATAAGCGAGTAATAGTAATATGAGAGCACACAAATAATTCTACGAATGACGATGTGTACATACATAATATATGTAATCAGTCAATGTAATGTAAATCCTTATTCGCTCTAAATGTGGAATTGCATTAGAGTATTGACTGTTGTAGTAGAGTGTACGAACTAAATATGTTATGTAGAAGCTTTTTTAGAAGTAGGCTCTATCTATATACTTTACTTATATTGCTATTTCAAGTAAAAAGAGCTTTCAGTATTTGAGACTTTCAGAGAAGACGAGGGATTTTACTTCAAGACTTTACGTAGTAAGCTAATGTAGCTTTAGCTTGAAAAGGATAGAGAGAGAGAATAAGAGACACAGTGCAGCATATGGATAGAATAGAAGACCACATTGTATATACCTACTGGCATGGCACATAGTTATTATATATATACCACCACACATTTCCAAGAAACTTGCTCTAGCAATTCTATGAAATCATATACTGCTGTGAGAGAGAGAGAACTAGAGAGTACCTTGACTTCATGTCGTAGTCCATATATACTTACTACACAGCATTTACATTTACTCTGTAAAGGAAAAATGAGTACATCATAAAATGTATATAACTAACGGATTTCATCAAAGTAATAATATTATTTTATTTCTTCCTCGCATATATCTACATACATATATAAGTTCCAGCTAATCATTGCTCAAGGATTATAGTCTGTAGCCTTTAGTTAAAGATTTACGTAGAAAGTATTTAGGAAGTTTATATATATATGTGTACTACATTATATACTGTCTAGTATGTCATGTGGTGAGTTTTTTCTTAGCTTCTACTATGGCCAATGACCGATTTGGATTATGTAAGACGAGGTCAAGTACATTTTATGGAAAAGAAAATATTTTAGACAAAAACCAGAGCAAAAAGATAAAGGGGAAAAGTGAGACGATTTTAAAACGGAGATCTACTTGGTATTTGTATTATAATGTTACTATTTGCGTAATGGCTTAGAGTAGAAAAGAGAAAGAGAGTCATACGATTGCTTTGTCATAGTTTGATATCTTTCTCTCTCTGACTCTCCATGAAACTTTAAGTTGAAATAGATGATGACAAAGAATTTTGTTGAAAGGAGATTTTCGAAGAAATTAGATACAGAGAGTATATACAAATTGTATTACTATACTAGGGAATGAATAGAGTGATATATACAGAATACTAGCTTTCAAGGTACCTTTGACTTTGGACAACATTCTTTATATATATATATTTCATGACGTCAGTCTCAAGTTCCAGTGCAAAGTACCAAAACTGACTTTTTTTCTTTTATTTCTCAAACTGTTGTAGCGCTATAATGTTAAGGTCATGAACATGAAATCATAACGGATGTGATTCCACATAAATTCTTCTTTCCAACTATTACTATTGCCTATTTAATATTTCATCACTCAATTTGTAACACTTCTTTGAACTTTGATAGGCTCAAAATTTCCACATTTTTGTTCTTGGAAGTGATGTTCAAATTGTATGTATATATATAGTATAGTTAAAACTTGAAGAAATGTAATAGCTTTTTCTCCGATCTCTTTTTCTACTACTCCACTCTGCTATTCTATGTAAAGCAGGAGATGGAAACTTGAGAGAGAGTTTTGAGGAAACTGTGTTCCAAAAACCTATCCATCTAAACTCTCTCTCTCTCTCACTCATTGCGTATATACATAAATATACCTATATTGTCCTGACATGTAGAGGTATAAACATTTTATGTAGGATATTGGTTGAAAAGCAAGTTCTAAGAATCATTATTACTGCATAACATCATAATACTCCAAAAGTGAAACTTGATGTGGTGCAAAAAGGTTTTCAGGAGAAAGACCTAAGCTGAACCCACAAGAAAATCAATATTATATTTTGAACACCATCACATTTCCTGAAAAAGAAATAACTTAGAAAATGATGAAGAGAGAGAGAGAGTTCAAAAATATGTATGTTGTTGTTGCTCTAACATGAGTCATCATCATCATTCTATTCTATATGGTTATTGAGTATATATATTCTTCCATTCATCTATACACAGTGGATTACTAGCTACAAATGTAGTCATTCATTCTTTATTATAAGCTCACTGTGTGAAGTCAATCAATCAATAAACTTGCCTATGTGACATCTCTCTTCTTCCTTTGGCTTTTTGCACAGCAAGAAACTTTATATATAAACCATATAGAACATTCAATTCTCATTAGTTAACACTTGAGACCTACTGTACCATGTAATATATTGATGACATATAAATATAACTGAGCATGACAGCAGTAACACTTTCACAGCTTCGAGCTGCTCAGCTATATAATGTACCAAATCCATTGCAAAAAATTGCATTCATCAAATATTATATGTGAGCGAGCGCAAGACTGTAGAAAAGGTATTTTCCCTATCATGTAATTAAATGAAGAATTTCAATTTCTCATACTACATTAAATGTTGTATAGGATAAAAGTTGCATACTACGACAAATGGACTTACTAAGAAAAACTACTTTAATGCCAATTCCACGAAACAGAAGAACTATCTAATCGCTCAATGTGATACTCTCGTATGCTTTTGTTGAAAGCTTTAGCTAACCCGACTTGACTGAATGCTTTTTACTGTAGTTGTTTCAACCTACAACACACTTTGGCTTTATACAGTGTCCTTGTCAAATACAGTACTTTAGCTATGTTGAAGCAACAACTTTCAATACTTTACCATGTTGTACTTGGCTAAATTCTCATCATTGTAGCTATATGAGCAATTGATGATATGTACTGCATAATACGTAAGCTATATGAGATGAGACAGACAATACGTAGGAGAAGAGATGAGATGAGAGCAGAGCAAAGAGATGAGATGATGATTTCTTGGAAAAAATTTCTTTGCATTGTGCTGTACTTAATGTCCCTACTGAATTCACAGAAGAGGATTATTTACATTTTACATGATAGTCTATTAAAGTTTGTTTGCCTCCAAATAAATGATTACGTTGATACTTGCATACCAATACGTAATACTTGTTGACTCAAAAAAGGTTACCTATTTAATTTTTCAGTCCGTATATGAATATTACAGTGTGGAAGATCTATTACGTAGAAGAAGGCGAGACATATCATCATCATCCTCGTTACAATTTTCTATTTCCTATGCTTAGAAATTTCCAAGTAAATTCAATCTATTTTGACTAAAGACAATTTTATATACTGATATCATCCTTATGAGTTTAATAATGAGAATGCCTTCAAATAAATGATTACATAGTCCGTATTTACATATTGTTGTGTCAAAGATCTACTACTTAGAAGAGAGAGAGACTCTCTCATCCTTATTACAATTTTCCGTTGTACGTTCCCATTCTTAGAAATTTCCAAGTAAAATAAATTCAATCTATTTGACTAAGGACAAATTCTGCAGATATATTGCTTGAGTAACCTATATATAATTTTTTGCACGTGGGATGCATGTTGATTTCTCATGATATGTGACATGATGATGAATATGTACTACTAATGCTGGCTGATCACTCATGTGTGTACAAATATAGTCAGGAAGATAAACATCTTCTCAGAATTTTTGGAAAAAACAGCAACATGCCACATGCTAATAAATATCTGTTGTATTATCATTATACCTATTTAATAGATTATATATACGCGTATCTACTAAATGACTACAATTATTGGCAAAAGGTGGAAATAAAATATTGACAGTTGGCATACATATTGACATTTTTCCTCCTATTCTTGTGTATAGTATAAATTGGCGTAGCTAGTTGCTGTTGTTATTGTTGCTGCTGCATTATTTTATGTTGTTTCATTGTAGAGTGTCTAATATACCTTCACCTGTTTCTTTTAAATAAATTATTTTGATCATACAGTTAGTTATTCAATTCAATTTTCTGGGACCTTGTTGACATAATCGTGTTTAGATCATCACTCGTCATAGGTGATGTGTCAATATACGTACTAAGTAGTTAACTAGTACAAACCGGTGTAATGCTTAATAAATTACATTTTATTAAATTTAGACGAGGGTCAAAACAGTAGAGATTACATGGAACTTATTTTTATACTCTCATTTCCGACTTACTCATTGAGACATATCTATCTACATATATCTGACCGATGAAGTGTTTTTGCTATTGCTGGATACTTGACACTTATCTACGAACTAACATATCTAATTCAAATAATGCATCATGTATAATAACATTGTACATTTTTTATGATTGACGTTACTGCTGTGAGAGTATATGTATATTGTCGTAGGGATTTACCTTAATTCAATTACTATGAAATGACGCTTTTTAATACTATTTATCATCCAAAAGAAAACTAGAATATGTATATTTATTTGATAGTAATTTAATGACTTTTGATAATCATATTTATTATAACACTTTAACTTTCATTTAGTTGTACACTATAAATGTCATAAATGCTAAAGTCTATCAATTGCAATGGTAATCTACACATAACTGATATGACATAAGTGGTTGAGTCTAAACTCTAAAGTTCGTTCTCTTATTAAAGTATTGTTACTCACTAAACAAGAGCAAGCAGGAAATGTATTTACTTTTTCCAGTGAAAAGCTCATTGCCCAATAATATTGCTTTAATAATTAACTTATTTGTTACAAGAGAATTTGTTTAAAATTTTAAGGTCACTGTCTGGAATGTATGTTATTATGGCATTGAGCATTTCTCGTGAAGTTTAGTGTTAATGAGTATTTGATCTATTCTATGTAAATTAAGTTCTTATTACGTATTCCAACTAACACTATACTACTTTCGAAATCAATTTTTGGTATTATTGACAAAATGACTAATTCATGAAGTTATATATTCATTCTAAGTAAGTGAACTGTTTTATACTGGATAAAAATTCCAGACACAAAGTAAATACTAACATGTTTTTCTTTCTTCTCTCTGTATTATTTTTTGTAAAAAGCTTAGTGCTGAGTAAATGATAACAGTAATAATCTCTCTCTTCTTCTTCTTCTTCTTCTTCTTCTTCTACAAGACAAATATGTTTGGTTCCCACGAAATGACACATCATACATCATTTCTTCTTCTCTTCTGCTTGTCTCAAATTGTATTTTATTTCTATGTAATACTATTATGCTTATTTCTATGTATGTGTTTGAATCTATACAAAAGAGACTCGTTCTCAAAAAGGGAAAAGAGCAACCTCACACACAAATACAATTACAAGAATCATCACCACAAGTTGAAAGAGAGAGAAAACTTTCTTTTCTCTGTATTAGTGTCACTATATTATACCGACAACAAAACTGTTTTGATTCCCGTGTCGATTTCTAGGTAAAGAAAACTTCAAAGACTTCAACTGAATTGAGCACACCAAGTAAGCAGCAAACATTTTATAAGTATAGTATGTTCATGGAAAATGCCAAGAGTCTTTTTTATCTTTTATAAATAAGAAAATACATGGAATACACATCATATCAAAGTATCAACACTCAACAACAATCTAATCCAGCTAACAACACAATCATCAACAGACTCTATTGGGTGTCTGCCTTCTTTTATTATTCATAGTTAAAATGTTAAATGGGTTTCATTATAATAATATATGTAACGCTTCTCTCTTAATCCAAACTCTGTCTCTCTATCTTTTTTAAAGACTTTGTAATGACTCAGCAGCATTTCATTTTTTTAACTCTTATCCACTCTTCTAAAATACTAAGTACTCACTACTCACTCACAAAGACTAGAGAGAGAGAGAGAACTTGAGAGTTGATTATATTCTTTTATTCCTTTTAAATTCAACACTCAAGTCTCTTAATAAATTTTTTAACATTTCTTCTTGTAGTAAGCTATATATAAGCAAAAGTATCTTGTCTTGTTGTAAAATGTAAATCAGGTCTTGCTGTTTCTCTTCTTGCTCAGCACTTTTTATCTTTTTCTTTCTTGGCTCTCTCTCTCTCTCTCTAATAGATCTATTTTATATATTGATGTGTTTTCAAGCTATATATAGACTACTGACATGACAGCATGCTCAATGAATAAAGGTTCCTAAGAAAAAATTCCAAAGTGTCAAGTCTCTCAGAAAATTCGACAAAGTAATCAACTATAGCAAAGTGAAAGGCTATTGTATATATAACTATATAATATGTCAGTGTGTATCCAAATTCGAAGAAATGAAATATATTATTTATTATTAATGTTAGTATGCTATGAAAAAGATTACATCTTTCAATTTGCATAGATGAACCATGAAATGAGTTTAAGAATTGAAATTCATAATACGAGAAGATTTTTTTTTGATTTTTGTGCATTTCCAGCATTGCTCATTCGAATTATTTTTTATTCATATTTTTTCATACAACAGAAATTTTGATTTCTTTTTTTTTTTGATTTCACAGAGAACTACTAGTACACTAGTAAAGAGTAAGAGAGTATATAGAAGAAGTATAAATGCATTATTTGACGCTGAGAGATGACAGAGAAACAGACACAGGAGAGAAGAGAGGAATAGAGGTAAAAGGGCATAAAGATAGAGACACGCTACTACATAATTTATATATTGTACACAGATTGAGTTGTTGTTCTTTTTATCTCTAATGACTAAAACAAGATCCTATTTATTATATAACATTATTTAGATGTTTTGTTTTTCTTTAAAAAAATAATGTTTAGCTTGTAGGACAAGGTGATCCGACTCCAGCACAATTGCCATCACGGACAATATAAGCTTTCATCATATCATTTGGTCCCATATTTTTACATGTTGGATCTGGGCCAGTAAAGTCATTCTTTGAGCAACCATCAAAGTTACCGCAAAGACCACATTGAGTTCCACGATATCTTGAGCCAGCAGTGACAGTGGCATAATGACCAGTGTAACGAACCCAAACTGAAAGTGGTTGAGAGATGAGGAAGATGTTGTTATCATCATGTTTCACCAATTTGAAGATTTGAGCATCTCCTTCTGGTTTCCAGATCTTCTCAGTCAATGTAACATCTTTACCATCAACTTTAGCTGTGTTCAAGTCGAGTAATTCAATCTTGTGTTCTCCCATAAGGACAGTAACGGCCTAATTATAAAATGCAATATTTAATTATTTTGCTTTTTAAGTTTATAGTTTAGTAGTGTATAATAAATACTTACAATCTTGTCAGCAGCGGTCTTGTGTCCAAGAACAAGGAAACGTGGCTTGTCAGTACAATCTCCAGAGATGAGAGTTGGACATTCTGACATGTCAGCAAAGTAAGTACGGTTATCATAAGTTTGAACGGCACTATATGATATAAAAGAAAGAGATAGATTTTATTAAATGTGTTATTATGAGTAATGAATAAATGAATAATTACCCAGGTGTAACATCACAATAAGAGTAAACTCCGAGTTTCAAGGCAGCATACATAAGTGGTGAGAAGCGAGAGAAGAGTGGACGTTTAAGTGGACCAGGTAAGAAGTTAAGATCAACATGATGGAAATGAGCGTGCTCATTTTGTGAAGAATGGAAATGGATATCAGCTTCTGGGTCTTCTTCATCCAAAGCCATATCAATATGAATTTCTCCTTGGATCTTTCCATCAGAAGTGGTTCCATGATCGCCATGTCCATGAGCAACATCAGCATCTACATTTTCTTCTGGTACATAATAAGGCATAAGGAAAGCAGCAGCAACAGCTCCTGGATATCTCCATCTATTACGGGCTTCTGGGTCAACTTTGTAGTTGATGGTGACATTAGCTTCACGTAAGTTGGTTTGTTTGAAGGCAGCCCAGACACATTCACCAGTAGCTGGAGTAAGAGATCCTGGATATTTGGAAGTTCCCTTTTGTGCACGACTATAATAATAATAATAATAAAGAGAAAATAGTAATTAATAATTTGATATAGAAAAATTAAAATAATATGTATATTAATTTACCATTGTTTGTATGGCCAGATATCACTTGCAGCTTCTTCTTTTTGGGCTTGTGATCTTTGAGCCTTGCGGACAATCTTAATATGGTATGAGTTTGGTGGACAAGTTCCTTCTTTGCCTCCTTCTTCTTTGCTCCAGTAGATGTTGGTGGTTCTGTTAAAATAAAAATAAATTATTAAATATTTTGACATTTTTAATAAAAATATATAATTTTAATACCTTTCATAAGTTGGTTCATTTTCTCCTTCATAAGCGAAAAAGTCATTGACTGAGCTGGCTTTAGAGTTGATTTCAAGACAAACAGCTCCAGATTTGCCAGAAGCTTCATCACGAGCAGATAATTTAGCTTTAACGTCAACCTTTTCGTATCCCAATTTTTGGAATGCAACACCCAAATCAACAGATTTTGATTTTGGAGTCTTTCCACCATATTTCAAGTTGAGTGATGATTTGACAGCAATCTTAGTTCCAAGCATTTCTTTTGGATCAGCTTCATATTTAACTTTAACTTGACCTTCAACCTTTTCAAAGGTGCTGTCAGCATTCTTATCAGAATGATACCAAACTTTCATTCCACAAGTTTCAGTTGGTGGTGAAAGGAAGAGAGATTTGATGAGATAAGAAGTACCAACACGAAGTTGAGTTAATCCACGTCCAAAGCGACCACTAAAAAATAGATTTTTAGTATAAAAAATATATATATCATATAAATTCTTTTTTTATCTTTTACTTACCCGAGATTCTTGTTTTCTGGTCCATAGAACTTGCGAAGTTGTCTCAAGACGTGAATACGTGAGTGGATCTTTTCACAATCAAAATATTTAGCTCCAGCACTAACTCCCTTCATGAATGGATATTTGTAACCAGAACCAAGTTGACGTTCTTCACGGAATTTCTCACCTTTGCTAATTTGAGCAATAGTCTTGCAAGCTGGGCAAGAAGCAGTCAAAAGAGCATGAGCATCAGAATCCTTATGGCGAGCTGGTGAGTCTGATTGGATAAGAGTAGCAGCAGTAGCATGAACTTGTCCAACAATTGGATTATCTTCAGTTGGTGCTTCAATGACAAAGTTGACACTGTGTTGTTTGATATCAACACCAAGGGTCATCTTACGTGGAGCACGTACACGCATACTTCTGAAGGCAGAAATTGAGTGCATTGAACCAAAAGCTGGCATATGATTGTTGACACTAGAGTATCCATGCATGTTCATTCTGGAGAAAAAAATTAAATAATTAAGCATAAATTTTTTTAGATTATTTCAATTAAATAATATTGTATAAAGTTTTAGTAATTTACTGGAATAGCATATCGTAGATACGAGAAAGAGTTGATCCAGATTTGTCACTTCCTACTTTAGCATGTAAATGAGAAAGACCAGAAACTCCAGTGATGACTGAAACTGGAGTACCAAATTCCAATGGTTGTTCTACCATAGCTCCTCCGAATAGAACCATACGGGTAATTTCCTTGTCATAAGAAGCAGATTTAAGTTCTCCAACTTTCTTGATGACTATTATAAAAAAATATTGTTAATTTGGTAAAAATAGATTTATTTTAATTTTAATAATTATCTTACGTTGTGGAATAGTGGTGACAGTCTTTTGATCAGCAGCATGATAAGCGATAACTCTATTGTGAAGGAAGACAGCAATTTCAATACGGAGTGGTTCTGGTTGACGTTCTTCAACTCCAATTTTCTCAAAAACGTTGGTCAATTCTTCAAAGTCAACTACACCAGTGGTCACTAAAGAAGAGGCGACAAGATATGTATAGTTATTACATATTCATTTACACAAGCTTCTATTCAGTACTTACTTGACATAATACGTGAAGACAATGATTTGCCAAGTCCTTCCAAACGGACGAAAACACCAAAATATGAAGTTCCATATCCAGCGATTTGTCCATTAAGTCCAAGCCACAAAGTATTTGGAAGAACAGTCAAACCAGATTTTTGAACAGACAAATGAGTCATATGGCCAAAGTTGTATTGATGATCATAGTAGTCACTCATGTAACTTCCAGAGTATTTGCCTTGGAGCTCCCATGGTGGGAAGAATTGGAGAGCAGTCTTGGCCCAAGATCCCCTAATAATAAATTTAATAAATAATTAGTATAATTTAATAAAATTGAAAAAAGTATTTTAAACTTTTTAACAATTTTTAACTTACTTCTTTGTAATACATGGACGTGTAGTTCCAGACAAGCTAACTAAGAAAGATTTAACAAAGTTCTTGACTTGTGGATCTTTTTCAACCCACATGGCAATAACAGCTTCATGAAGAATACGGTCATCATTGCTAGCAATAACAGTCCAAAGGAAAGCTTCGTTACGAAGTTCAGAATGTTCTTGACGATTGTAAAAGATTGGCAAAATGTGTTTCTTCAATGCGTCTGGATCTTCTTTAACTAAAACCTTAACACCAGACATGGCAGCATTTCTGACAGATTTTTCAGCATTCTTGTCCTTGGCAATTTCAACCAATTTCTTGGCAGCTGGAATCAAATTGATATTACGGAGACATCCAATTGCGACAGTTTTGTCATCCCATTCAGCTGAGTCTATAAATAAGAAGGAGAAATAAAATATAATTAAAATTTTTTTATTGTAATGAGGTAAACTGAGACAAAATTTTAAAACTTACTTTCATATTTGTCAGACCAATATTTGACCCATTTGTTGAGAAGACCAGATTTTTGGCATCCGTCTTTTTTGCAGGCACGGTGAATCAAAGTAGCAAAAGCAAATTCAATGAATCTACCATTATGTTTGGTGTTATCTCCCTTGATTAAGCTCTCAAATTCTTTGACCAAATTTTCAGTTGGGTTACGAACGTAATGTGGCATTGGAATGATGAGACGAGCAACAATAGCGGTTTCTTGAGTGTTGGCAACAATGTCACGAACAACAAGAGCAGCTGGACCAGTACCAGAAAGAACCAAAGCATCCAAGAATAGTTTGCTAAGAAAATTAGAAAAAATATGTTAATTTTATAATTTAGTAATAATTTCTTTATTCTATGTATTCTTCAACTTACTATTCAGTTTCATCTCCAGATTTGAAGTCATTGTGACACTTGGTAAGATGTTCATAATCCAAAGCACTAACCAATGGAATGATTGAGAATGGACTAATTTTGTGGAAGTCTTTAAGATCCTTGAAGACAGCAACACTTTCAAGAGATTCAGCAATTTTCTTGATATTGGCATGAAGCTAATAAATTGAAAAGAAAATATAAAATTTTAGAAATTAGTAAATATTTTCAAATATTAATATTATTATTACTTGTTCCTCAGCTTTAGATTGGAAGTCATCTCCCAAATCAGCATCTTTATGATGGAAAAAGAATGGTTTTGGTTTCTTAAGGTCTTCATCTTCACTCAATTCATTTTCAAATTCAAAATGAAGATGTTCATGGTTCTTTGGATTAGATGGTCCACTAATTTTAGAGAATCCAGATGATTTGTGTTCCATGAGTCTCATAGTGGTCATACCAAAAGCATATTGAGTATGTCCATCAACACCGAAAAGGTTGAGGATGAGTGATGAGCCATGTTTGATGACCTTTGGAGTAACATGATCACCTTCTTTATCTAAGATAATGACAGACCAACCAGTAGCATTGAGAAGATCCTAATAATAAGAAAAAAATTATTTAGCTACTACTGTTAATTAAATTTTTAGAAAGATGAGTAAAATAATTATAATTAAGTACCCGTGAGTTCTCATCTGGACAGTAGTAGGTAGTTACTCCTGAGATAATTAAACAATGTATTAAACCATTATTCAATTAATATAACAGCTATTGTTGCATATATTTATAGATGTATTATGAATTTACTAGTGATTAAATGCTCTACATATATATATATATAATAAGAAATTACCTGGTTTACGAACACGTCTTGGAATATCTTTGCAGTCAGAGTGTTTACGGAACTTGCGAATTTCAACTTGTTTCTCTTCTTCGGCTGGAATGACAACATAGTTGGTGATACATTCTCCAGCAGTGGTTTCCTATTTTAAAATAGAAAATAATTAATTTTATGCCTCATTCATAATCCATATATATAACTATTTCATACTTCTTCAATGTCAAAAACAACTGGTTCGTCCAATTTGATTTTGGAGAAGTCAGCTTGGAGAGCGGTGGCAATACCCTTTTTGATATTATGAGCCCATTCTGGAACACTATCATCCATGACAGTACCAGTAACCTAACAAGAAAAGAAAAAGCAATTTGTTATTAGCTAATTTGTCATTAAATATAGTATCAAAAATTCTAGTGTGATAATTAAATTAAAAAAACTTACGAGACCATTGCTATCAGTTTTGACAATAAATGGTTTGGTAAGAGGATTAAGTTGATCATAGGCTTTCATGTTCATTGTTGGAGGTGGGAAATATTGGTATTCGCCATTGTAGGCTCCAAATTTCACATCTTCAAGTTTGACATTAAATCCATCAGAAGTTCCTTGAACACGGAGTTTTCCAGTTATATTGTAAGCTGAAGCAAAGTTGATGTAATCATCGGAGCCAGCTATAAAATGTTAATAAAATACAAAAAAAACTCACTTTAGTTATAAGAGTTATTATAACAATAATATTATGTAAATATACCAACTAACCTGTGACTACTGTTACATAGTCATAAGTGTACTCATGTCCTGAATGGAAAAGGGCATTTCCAGCACTACGCTTCACAATGGAAGCAGAGCTGCTGACAGCCAAGACTGTAATTTAGAAACAAAAAATCACACAAAATTAATTTGAGAAGTTCACTGTTAATCACTAGAACTAAAAACTTCTTCTTCTTGAGAGAAACTATAAAATATTGTTGTTGAACACGAGAATGAAGAACAAAGTATAGTAGCGTCGTCTCAAACTGCCCCATTAGGCACTATAATATATGTAGTAGTGTTGTAGTAGTTGAAAACTAAATCACTTCAAAATTTTGACAGTATATATAGTAGTAATTGCAAAAATATTTGCAAAAATCTAGTCGTCCTAATTAAAATTCAAAAATTATAATAATTGTCAAAAAAAACTGAAACTTACCGAGAAGCAAGCACAAATTGTACCACTTCATACTGAACTAATTTAAAACTAACGACGGGGTCTCTAATGAGCTCTAATGACAGAGTTACAAAAAGACCTAAAAGAAGAAAAGTTAGCAACGAAGAGCCGAAGCCAACTGAGGTTTACAGGACTCCAGAGTCCCAGTTTTGTTCAAGTTGAGTGAAGGACACGAGGTTAAGGGTCAAATCTTCATCTCCGGCTTATTAGTTATATAGTAGGAGATGTTGTATCAAGCAAACAACACCACCACCCTAGTTTTATAAAAATGATATCATAATCTCTTTTCCTATTTCTGGAGTAGAGGTATACTAATACACTATAACACTCTAGTATATAATATACTGTCACCCTTGTGTATATATTCTTATATGTACATGTGTCCAGTAAGAAAATAAAAGAATTATGACTTTTTAGTAAACTGTGCAATCAAAGATAAGAAGAGAAGAAGATGAGAGACTCTACATATACAACACTCAAGTCGTGACATTTAATTTTCACAGCTCTCTTACTTATACTGTTATCAATAGAAGAGAGCAAGTTTATAAAAAAACATTTATTGACGTATTTCTTCTAGTGCAGTCACATAAGATCAACACCTGTGAACTTTAAGATGTCTAAAATAACAATCTATGTAAAAGAGTCCCGTTGTTGTTATTTTTTTCAATTTGATGAGCACAGCAAAATGGTTCCGTATAGTAATTTTTCTAATCATCATCTTCTCTCATAAAAAAATTATTTAATTCACTCAACTCTCCTATTGACCATGAGATTATCAAAATTTTTATTCATGGCTAACTCTCAGTAAAGTTCCATAGGTTTTATAGATAATTTTAATTTAACCTTTTCAACCATAATACATTTTTACTACTACTCTACAACTCTTCTACGTTACTATTTATATGATAGCATATTATTATATATTATATACAATTTATAGACTTTTATTAACTAGATACTTTTTTAAAAGAAAAAAAATATTATATATCTATCTATAGATATAATAATTGCGTCTGTTAGGAAAAATAAAGTCTGGTGTGTTTTTGTTCATTCATCTTATCTTCTTCTTTCTCACCCACCATTGCTGCTTGTTCGTTGTTTGTGATTGCATTTAGTATGTCAACAAAGTCAATAACAAATTATAAACGACGACAATGTTTCATTTCTCTGTAATATTTTTTTTCCTCTTTTACACTCTTATACAATATTTCTATCAATCCAGAGTTCAAATGTGTGAGATGAGAAGATGATTGAAAAATTACATAAAAGTTATGAGTTAAAAAGTTGGACTTGAAACTCTTTTCATCATCAGAGTCCAGTATCTATTTACTTTGTGTAATATTCTGATTGGTCAATTCCGTTGAACACTGAACAAAGAATGCGAGTCAGATGTAAAAGATCTGAATGTCAAGGATTTTTCCATCAACTGATATCAAATGTCCACTTCTTCTGTTCGTCCACCTTTATCTCTCTCTCTCTACTCTTGACAATAATAATAATATAAGATTTACAACAATTTTTATTGACGTTAGTAGTAGTAATGATATAGTAGTGAGAGCGAAAGAAAATATATAATCCTATTATATGTATCCTTGCACCTCTTAACTTTAAAAAGAGATGACATTTTGAACTGAACTTGAATAATATCATTATAAATGTTACGACTACTTAGATGCGTGATTTTGATTTTTTTTCTAAAAGTGATTCTCCATTCAAAATAGATATTTAAATGTATATACATATATGTAAGTATTAGGTACTTGCATATATATAATAACACCTTATCGCTTATTACATTCAATATATTTTCAAGGAATTAATAAATAAACTCTTAGCCTTTGCCATCGGCTTCAAGTTGAGATAGATGATGAATTATAATAAATTGGATAATGTACTTATTTACTTGTTGCGAAATAAACATTTTAAAAAGAAAGAGATCAGTAGAACGAACAGTAGTTTTCTTTCATGGACATACAAATTCGAGAAGGTTCTCAAACGTGAGCAAAGATGAGTAAATGAAATAAATGCATTGTAATACACAATCTTTCGATATTTTTTGTCAGTCAAAGTGCAAGAAGCAAATGATTTTTTTTATTGATGTGCAATAGACTTTGTAAGGAGCAATCAAGTCATAAGAATACACCAGCTAAGACCAGATTTTACAGATTAAATAATATTTTTATGCTCTTCCTAGTTATTTAGTTAGCTTAGTACAATGTTGAATATTTATTAGCTTATAATTATATTTAGATATTCTGGTTGAACTTTGTTTCAAATTTTTTTCGTCTCAAGGGCAGGGTTTACCAACTTGAGCACATGAACTACCAGATTGACGAACAATATAAGCTTCCACCATTTCAGATGGAGTTAGCACTTTTTTGGCACATGTTGATTGTGGACTTCTCAAGTCATTACTGTCTGTACCATCCCAATTTCCACAGAGACCACATGTTACACTTCGGTACCTTCCACCAAGAGCAATTGTTGTAAAGTATGATGTGTAGCGAACCAAAAGACCATGAGCCACAGAGAAAACTGAAAATTCTTCACCATTTTTCAGGACTCTGTGCAGGATTATAAATAAAAAAATATTTTAAAAAGATGAACTTTTCTATTATAGTAAAGTACTTCAACACATACTTAAAACCAGGTGCATTCTCAGAACCAACAGTAAAAAGTTCCTTGTCTTTAACAGTTGTAGACTCTCCATCAATAGTTGGATTAGTAGATCCATCTAATAAAATCTTATGTTCCCCAAAGAAAACAGTAACTTCCTATATATATATATATATACATAAGAAAAAACTGTCATATCAGCAAGTCTGATTGAGATGAGAGATTAAAAAAGAGCTGACTACTAAAGCTTGTCTATACTACTAATTTATGCAAACTTAAGCAAATTTTGATAATCATAATTCTTGCCATTTTATCTGGTGAAATCTTTCGTCCAAAGACACCAAACTGAGGATAGTCTCCACAATCACCACTAAGTAAAGTATAGCATTCTGTTAGATTGGCTCCAGTATAAGTGTGATTGTCAAATGTTTGAATCCAGTTGTTTGTAACGTCGCATTGACCTGATAGAGGATACGCAGAAAAACGATAATATATATTGAAAAATAGAAATACCAGGTCATAAAAATCTGAATTAAACTGGTTATAAGTAGAGTGGATAAAACAACTAACTACTTTTCATCATCATCAACGACTTTTCTTGTACTTTGTATATTAAAATGCGTATATGTAGATTAGTATTAAAAGATGTTATAAAAGTACCTATTGCTCCCATTTTATAGCCATACAAGATCAATGGAGTAAATCTACTTTGAAATGGACGAGGAGTCAACCAATCTGGTAGAAAACTTAGGTCAATTCCATGAATGTGATGCTCTTTATTTGATCCACCGTGAGTATAATGAAGATCCAGTTGTGAGCCATAATCATAATCACTTTTGATATTTAGATCATATTCAATACGATTTTGTCCTTTGCTTAGTACAGTAGCATGTGAATGACCACTTTCTTCTTCTTCTGAGGATTTACTATTTTTTTCTTCTTCATCAGAAGAATCATGATGGAAATGTAATGGTAGTTTCAATAAAGCTTTGCTAATTGTTGGTGAGACTTTATAAGCTATAGATACATTAATTGATCTAAGAGCACATTGTTCCACAGCAGCAGTAATACATTGATATGTTGGTGGTACAAATGAGCCATAATTTGAAGTTGTTTGCTCTTTACATTCTTTATATGGCCAACTCTCTGCAGCATTTGACTCATTTTTCTGTTCTTCAGATCTTTTTGCTTCAGCATTTATCTCTAAATTAACTAAATTATCCAAACAATCAATATCTTTTGCACTAGCTTCACTATTATAATTAGCAGCATCAACTCGTCCAATTTTTAATGAACTTTCTTCTTTTGCTTCAGGTTCATTTTCTCCAGTATAGCTATAAGCATCTTGTGTAAAAACTTTAGTAAATACATCAGTATTTAAACAAACTGCAGTTTGTGATTTAGATGAAGTATCTGTAGCCAACAACTTGAGTTTAACTGCTTTATTATTAAAACCAGAGATATCCATGTTGAAACTCATATCAAGTGATTTTTTATGAGAGTCAGCAAAGAACCATGTGAGTTTTAATTGTATGTCATTATTTGTTTTAAGAGTTGAACTGACTTGTGATGCTGGTTTACCACTTAGTCGTATTTCAGCCTAGGTATTTAAATAAGTTGTTAGAAAACATAACAGCTTTATATATAGTGTACCTTTTCTAATCTGTTTGGAATTGAGTCATCTATATACGCATAGCCTGTCAAACCGCAAGTCTCACCGTATGGAGAGTAAAATAAGAAATTTTGAGCATGGAATGCAGCAAGGTCAATTTCACCAATTTTGGAGTAGATTTTGTCAGAACCTCTATAGATAGTTTAAATTTTTTGGTGATATTACTCAATTATATCCAAACATATGTGATCAAAACTGATTTGATTAAAAGTATTAACTTGCAAACTTGTCAACATTTCTTATTAATTTATAAGCAATGAATTAAAATATCATGCTTTTGATCAGATTTGTTTTGATATTATTAAGCGTAATCAGATTTTTAGTGTTGTGTATATTTTCTATAAAAATTGAGAATTTACCCTCCATGTTGAATATTCATTCCATCAGGATTAAAGAAATGTTTCATTTTACGCAATACAGAACCTCTAGAGTGATCTCTCTCACAATCAGAATACATTATTGCACTTTTTGAACCTTTAAACTTGAACATTTCAAAAATGTTAATGGGTAATGTTCTCTAGAAGAATTTTAATATAAAAAATTATTTTAATTTGAGTTCAAAATCATTAAATAATAATAATAATTAATAACCGATCGTCTGAATCTTTCTCCCTTTGATACAATAGTAGCTGGTTTACAATTTGGACAAGATTTAGTTAAAAAGTCATGAGCGTCTTTATCCTTTAGGGAAATGGCAGAATCAGCACTAACTGATGTTATAGTTGTTGCATGAAATCTTGCAGTAAATGGGTCACTTTCTACAATATAGAAATTAGAAATAAAAGTCTACTAACTGTAAATCATATTTCCACAACTTACTATTTGGAGGATAGCCAACTTGACTCAATTCCTTTTTCTCAAGATCAACAATTGTTGTTCTTTTAAGTGGAAGTCTAAAACGTAAAGTTCTATAAGATGAAACAGCATGTTTTGTTCCAAGTCCAGGCATATGATTCATAACAGAAGATAAACCAAAAAGATGAAATTGTATATTTCCATTTGTATCAACCGATAAAGTTTGACCACTACGTTTTTTATCCATTTGTCCTGAAATTCTACCAATACTTGCAACACTTACTAAAACGCTTATTGGAACTCCAATTTCTAATGGTTGCTGATCTTTAAAATTTAATCAATTAGTACATATGATTAGTTTCAGATTCATTATATAATTCGACTACCACTAATTAAATGACTTACATAATGCACCACCCAATATCATCGATTTTTCCCAATTAACTTGTGATCCAATTTCAGTGAGTTTTCTAATCACTACAAACGCAAAGATAACATTAGATATGTCATGTTATTAAATGACAATAATTTATATTGCATATACATAATGGCAATTTGAGAAATAAATCATCATCAGCAGCATAATGAAGAAGAACTCTATCATGATAAATAATTGTCATCTCCAATTTCAATGGAGGTGAGTTTCTTGTTGTAACTCCTATTGCTTCCAACATTTTTTGAAGTTCATCAATATTTTCAACTCTCATCTCTGCTATTTTATCTGCAACTGCTTTCACTAATCCTTCCATGCGAATATAGACCTTTTAATGGATTGCAAAATGTTATTTATACTATGCTTATTTCAAAATATCCTGAGTTCTTACCCCAAGATAATTGCTAACATAACCACCAACATAATTTGTCAAGCTATAATAAAGTGAGACTGGGAGAAATGCCTTTCCTGACTTTTGTACAGCTGAAAATGCCATATGTCCAAAACCATATTTATTATCATAGTAATCCATTGCATAATTTGATGTTTTGGTATCATCAAGTTGTCCTTTTGGTAAATATTTGAGAATAGTTTTGGCATGAGCTCCCCTATATGGAGAATATAGTTAATTAGACTTTTTACAATAGAATTAGAACATCATAAACTTACATTCTGTTGCAAGGAAACTTTGTATTAGCCATCAGAGTTAAAGTTGATCTAACCATATTCTTTGTTTGAGGGCTTCATATAGTAATTTAATGAGCACAAGAAAAAATTAATAGTAGTTAACAATCACTGAACTTATACTGATGTCTAATAGATCTTTATTTTCAATGTCTGAACAACTGCACTCAATTAACGGTTTTATATCATATTTATAGTAATAACAGGTCAAGAAAATTCTAATAAAATTTTGTAACCAAACAAATATAAGAATGAGTCCATATTGGTTTAGTTTTATTAGGTTCTTCATCCTCCTTTTCTTCTTTTCTTCACCTGCAACAACAAAATCCTCTTTATTAGTCAACTTTCACTGACAATTTTTTAATAAAAACATACTTGAATTAGATTCCATAATTGTTTTACTCCTCCTCCAGAAAAGATTGGATGAAAAAATGCAGGTAACTTATGTCAAACTCTCAAAATTATTATAAAAATTTGCAAATGGCGTCGGTGTAAAAGAGAAGTGTATTCATGAGAGACTAACCAAGTTTCTGTCCACATGTAATAAGCAACATCATGTAACATTCTCAAATCAGGACCAGAACCCATTAAAAAGCTAAATACCGAAGTTCTAACTTCACAAGACTCACTACGATTATAAAACACTGGTAACAAAGTATCAAAAACTAAAGAACGATTTTTATTAACTAATGGGCGTAATGCCCAAATGGCTTGAACACGAACATTTCTCTCATGAGTTGATTTTCCTTCAGCAATTAATAAAACTTTTAAAAGCGAGTCTCCAATTCCTAAATTTCTTAGCCCTAAAATTCCAACAGTTTGTTCTTCAAAACGAGTTGCAGTAAGTTTTTCTTCAAAATGATTAATATATTTAGTTAAAAGTCCAGATGAGGAGCATAGAGATTTTGAGCAACATTTGGACATAACACTAGCCATTGAAAATTCCAACATACGACGTGTAGTTGAAGATAAACTTGTCTTTTTTACTAGATCAAATATTGGCTATATACAGAAAAAAATGAAAAAAGTTGATGTTACACATAAATAATTTTATGTTGTAATAGTTTTAAACATACGTCTAGCTCTTTTGCTAAATGCTCTGATGGATTACGAATATAACCAGGAAATGATGGAATTAGTCGATTGAGTACAGAAGAATCTTTAGTTGAAAGAAGAATATCTCTAATGACAAGGCTTGATGGTGAAGTTCCAGAAAGAGCTAGTCCATCTAAAAATAATTGGAATTGAGTTATCTCCTTTTCTCCTCCTTCATTATTTGCAACGTTTGCTAAATGTTTCTCATATGATTTCCATAAATAATCAAAATCCAAAGATGAAATTAAAGGAATTACAGCAAATAGAGAATGTTTATGAAATGTGGCACTGTCAGTAAATGTAAAATTGGAATTTTTTAAAGAGTCTGCTAGTTCATCAATTGTCTTGTACAACTACATATGAACGAGAAAGTAAAAGAAAGAAAATTAATATCTCAGAATAAGAATATTCCTCATTTCATTAAATTAATCCTACTAGCTCTGCAGTTTTCTCGAGTGTCTCGGGCTCAGAATCAGCAGCATTATGATGAAAAAGTAATGGTTCTACTGCTTTTAAATCAGGGGCTTCTTCTTCAGAATCAATTTCTTCAGATTGTTCAAAAACATAAGACAGTTCTTCATGAGTTTCTGCATTTTCTATTGAAGGAATATTGGATTCTATTGAAGTAACTGATTGGAGTACAAGTGCTAAACTGTGTAATAAAGAAGAAATATGTATATAACAGACAAAATATTTTATGTAATTACTTTGTATTACCTAAACCAACTGTATTGAAATGGACCATTAGTTGTAAATGGCCAGTAAAGAATTGATGAATACACAACTAATTGTTTCATAGTTATAGTCCCTGATGTTTCTTCAGCCAAATTATAAGTAGCGTATGCTGTAGAATTGAAAATGTTCTAAAGAGAAAGAAAATAAACATTTATTGTAGGGTTACCATTTTATTTAGTCTTGAAAAAACAAACTTACACTTGTGGCGTCATCATTGCATGGATAAAAATTTTTTGTAGCATGTCTTGTACGAGTTGGCACATCAGGACAATCTGCATGATTTCTAAATTTTGTTACTTGAGCCACACCAGATCCAGAAGCTGAAGCTGGCAATACTTTGAATAATGTTGAACATTCGCCCATTGTTGTTAACTCATCACTTTTGAAAGAAGTCACATTGTCAAGCGAAGACACTTGGCTCATATCCATTTGTAAATAAGTTGCTATTCCTCTTTTCATATTGCTTGCCCATTCTGGCTCTTGATCATTCATTATTAATGTTTTGAACTATAGTATAAAAACAAAGTATAGTGACACATTATTGTTGATTCTATTTTATTTTGTATAACGAAACTCACCTTGCCATTTTCTAATGTAATTTGAAAAGGTTCAGATAATCCATTGAGTTGTTCTGTTGGAAAGTTTGTAAATTCCGAAACTGGAAAATATGACCACTCTCCATTGTAAATACCAATTGTTGGACCAGCAAACTACAAGCAAGGTTCAATATAAAATTTGATATGATACCGAATTGCCTTTTAGTAATACTATTAATATACCTGAAGTTTCAAAGTAGATTGATCAATAGCTTGAACTCGTAGTAATCCTGTCAATTTATAACTTGATGCAAAAGACTTTGGTTCCTCTGTACCTGTTGTAACTAAAATTTGTATATAGTATTTGTACTCATTTCCAGATGAAAATAATTGTTTTGATGATGAAGCCAAAACTGATGTACTGCCAAGTGCCAAGATAAGCAGTAGCACTAAAGAAAAATATTAGATTGATTTATATAAAATATATTGTTACCTACAAAAAGAAAATAATATGTCCATACTTACCTAGCAAACGAAAATTTCTCATCATTTCCATTTTCTTTAGAAAAAAATGGAAGTTATTTTGAATCACAATGCAATGTTAAAGAAACGCTGATATAATATTATTATGTATGTATATACCTCTTTGACTTTGACAAGTTAGGCTACATTAAGTCAATAAATTTCTTATCTCATCTTGAACTTCAAACGACGACGATGATGAACTCATCTTTCATTCATTTTTATTGATGATGGCATATATGTTTTTATATAAGTATAGAGTGCATTTTGAGATGTATTATTAGTATTATACATATATATTTCTACACAAAGTTGTCAAGAAGTTAACTTGACTTTGCCCTTTGAGAAGAAGCATACGTACATATACATATATCATAAACATAAATATTTTATCAGTAGTTGACACAAGCTTAGAAGTAATTCTCAGAGGAACCAATGTAACTTTCTTAAATGCAAAATTGTCTATATGTAGCAAAATAGTGGCACTTGCTTTATATTATGAGATAAAGTTTTAATGAAATAAATTCAATAACAATATAATCATTCAAATACTATTATATGAGATGCAAAAGCCTTTATGGCTGGTTGATTGATTTATTTGGTTCATAACTATATACCTACATATATATATATATACTATATTATCACACACAATTCAATTAAAATATATCAACTTTAATTGACAAAAAAAGCAATTTCTTGTTGTTTTCTACTAAAAGTATATTCATTACTTGGATATACACACCTACATGCTTCATTCATTATGTCACAATTTATTAATACATATATTATATTACTATTATTGCACCAATGTGTAATGAAAATTTTTATTGATTACGAATAGCTAATTATATTACACACACATACTCGGTCATTCTTTTAATTATATTATCATATTTATAATTATGTTAATTGTCATCAATCAGTAGTAAATGTAGAAAACATGAATTGAGTTAGACAACCTTAGTTTATTATGTTGGATTACAATTCATAGGTGCTCCACCTTCACCTGCAGAATTTTCATCATCTGATCCAGTGTCATCAATATTATTTTGTAGTCTATACCCCATATTCATTAGAATCACTTGAAATGGATTTGAATTCATTCTACGTTGATTAGCAATAGCTGCTGAGTCAATATCACATACAATTCTATCAGTCATTCTCATTTTTTGGTCATTTCCAAGAGGTGACCACAATCTGACAACAGTTTCAATTCCACTAAAAAATAGAAACAAATCATGACGATGAGAAGTAAATATAAACTTTTATATGAATAAATAAATAATATGTACATACCTAGTAGCAAGCATACAAGAAGTTGGATGTGGTTGAATAACGTCTGTATTATGAATTAATAAAGATTATATTAAGTATAGTTAATCTTCAAGAGGAGTAAAGAAAAAGATACTTATGTCCTTACTTGTAATTGACTCATCTCCTTTCAATATTTTTACGATATTTGTACTGTTTTTATCCCAAATAAAAAATGAACCATCATCTGAACCAGCTACAATAAACTGACCAAAGAATGATGCTTCTTTTATATCTGTTGTAGTATTACAGTGTCCACAATATCGAGACTGAAAGTCTAAAGATTTAGATTGGAAATCCATCTCCAACTTGTAAAAATCAGGTACTTTTTTATTATTATTTTGAGGTACTTGATCTCCTCCTCCAGCTGCTCCTTCTTCTTGTTGATTAGTACTAGTATTTGATGATGATTGTTGAACTGGGATTTCATCTTCATCTACCATAATTTGATCATCGTCATCATCATCATCATCATCTGATATTGAGTTCATATTTGATGATGATGTTGCTGGTTGACTAGTAGCACTAGCATTATTATTATTACTGTTTGATGTATTATTAGGATCAGTAGAACCACGATTGAAACGAAGAAAATAAGACCTTGTATGTGTAGTGGTTGTGTTGTTTCTTTTTGGATTTGTATTAGAAGATGTGGCACTTTCAGCTGATGATGAAGATGAAGAGGAAGTAGTTGTAACTGTTGATTTTGGAGAAGTATCTCTTGATGATGAAGCTGTAGTTGAAGAAGTTTCAATAGTAGCTAGAGCTTTAGCAATATCCTCTTCTAATGCTTTAAAATAGGAAGATTGTATTTGATTTGGAAATCTCATTTTATAATGTCGAAGATATGTATCAGCTTCAGTTACTCTTTTCAATTCTAATAAACATCGACCAAGTCTAATATGTACTTTATGATGATCAGGATCTATCTGAACAGCATTTTGACAATCTCTCAATGCCTCATACACATCTCCATCCCTAGTTTTTATAAACATTTTAATCATATATAGAATAACTGTTTTATTATTTCTGTAATATTTTTCTTACCATGCTCTTTTGAGAAGTGCAGCTGCTCGATTTCCATATAAAATCGATGACTTTGGATACAATTCTATTGCTTGATTATACAAATGAATTGCTACTCCATACTTTTTAGAATCAAATGCTTCATTAGCTTTCAATTTAATATTTTCTATATGCGGAGGAAGTATAATTTTTTCCTTGTGAGGTTTATTACTATCTTCAACTGTTGCAGTTCCATTCTTGTATCCATTTTGTTGATGTGTTGACGTAGTTCCATCTAACAGATTTAATATTTAAGTGGTTTATAGTAAAAAAGAAAATCTTAAATGTTAGTGATTTATATTATGGCATACTCTTTGATGTTGTAATCACATCCGGATGAGATAATAAATTAAATGTTTTTTGAGCATCTTGAGCCAAGGCAAATAAATAAATTTGCTCTCCTCCTAAATTAGCTAGTACTTCTTTACCTAATGGTAATAAAAGAAAAAATCTTGTATGTAGCAAGTTTTCATGTAAATGATTTGTAAATAACTTTCATACCATCTGGACTAAACTCTACATAGGTCGATGCCTGTTTGAAAAGAAAAGATTAGATAATAATACAAACAGAAGAAAGAGATCACAACGAAAAAAGAACTTACCAATGAGCGATATTTTCTTTTATATTCAGAAATTTTAGGTGGCAAGTGACCAGGTACTAGATACTGGACTGCACCACTAGGGATACTTTCTTTATTACTAATTCCATTATCAAGTTTAATCATTCGACGATCATAAATACGGACAAAAGGGTCATTAGCTATATACACAAAAAAAACCAATTTCAATTAATTTGTCAATTTTTTCTTCCTTCTTCTTCTTTTTCTAAACTTACCACCAACAGCAATCATTTCCGATCGAACAGGATTTATAGACATGCATTTTGCTTCTGCTTTCGTACCAATATATGACTTGAGGTCGATTAAAACATTTTTTGGTTTCTTGGTGTCTGTAGAGCATAGATGAGGAACTCTAAGATCATGCTGAATTATAACTCCATCTTCTCCAGCACTCCTATTTGAATAATATTTAATCAAATTAAGCAAATGCACTATTAACAAATTAACAAAAATATATTGTAAGTAAATTCTTACCAAAATAAATGGGATGTACTTAAATCTGTAGCACATCTTTTCACACGTCCTGTATGGCACGTACAAACACTAATAACTTCTTTGGCATTCACATCATGAACTCTAACAGAGCAATCTGCAGATCCACTGATTATATTTCTGTCACCAGTATTTGGTACAAACTGTAAACAATACAAAAATAAAATGTAAATGAGGACTACTTGTCATGTTAATAAAGTGACTTATACCTTCACTGTAAAAATATTTCCTTGATGTCCACTAGGTATACTTGTTAATAATTTCTTTTGAAATGGATTATACAAATTAATATGCACATCATCTGATCCTGAAGCTAAAATATCACCAGTATGTGACCATTGAAGACAATTTACACATCCTGAATGAAAGTCCATTTCTCCAAAGAGGCCAAGTCTTTCAATAAACTCTGGTGTTGCTCTAAATTGATCTTGAAGTACACTTCCATATCGTGTCTAAAATATAAAAGAAAGTAAAAATATTATAGTATTTAATTTTTACACAATGTTTACAATATACTTACATCAAGTTCACGCTGTGCTTGCAACTGTACCAAGTTTCTATATTGCTTCATTTTTCCAACAGGTACTAACTTAACTCTTGCTTTTTAGGAAACAGGAAGTATGATAACAAAATCGACTGCCTCACACTTTATATTTAGTAGCTTGTTGATGCCTACAAATAACGAATAAAGTAACAAAACATTATGTGCATTCATGTAACATGTATTTATTGTGAAATAACTTTCTCCTTTCATAGAATGTTTAAATTATTTACCTTTCTCTTTCCAAAAAACAAATCATCAAAAGAACTCGAAACTTTGATTTTAAATTGGTTGTCTTGTCTTGTCAATAACGAAAAGAATCTAATATTCTTGTGATTCTTGTCATATCAAGTGAATATTTAATTGAATTGTATGAAAATTGTCAATCACAAATCAATGTTGTGATTTCGATTGACAAGAACAGAGAACAGCTGAAATATACTGTTATGAAAACACAAAACAGTTGATTTTTCCGCGTTACGTCATATAACAAAAATGAGCCAACTTTGAGTGAAAACAAAACAAAAACACGGCACCGGACAAGAGGAAAAAGTAAAAAACTGTTGTTGAAGAAAAATTTTCCAGTGAAAAAGCTGGAAATCTTGTAGTGGACAAGTCTGAGAGATATCTTATAAATGTACTTGTTTCCAAAAAGAGCAAAACTTGATAAACCAGAAGAGGAACCAGAACTTACTCCTGTCGTTAAGTCTTCAGTAATTACTGTCGATCTAAGATTTCAACAAGAAGAAGAAGAAATTGTAGATGTTGACATGAGTGACATGACTGAAGTTAATAAAGAGAAAGAGGTTCCTCTACCTTTCTGGAATGTTCAATGTGATTGGAATGATCAAATGAGGTAATCACTTTAAGCAAAAATTGATGTCATTCTTATTTATGCATTTATTTACTACGTTCTATACCTATACAGGCAAATGGGAACTGCTTGGATTAGTGTAAGACATCCTGGAGAAACAAAGTCAACACATGGAGACTTGAATTGTACATCAACTTCTCCAACATTGAGCATTAATACTAATGAACCATTTCAAATTATCAAGGAAAAAACAACTGGCAAATTGTCTTAGTGTAAGAGATCTGACATCAGGATTTGAGTGCAGTTTTCTTGCTCCTTTTGCTGCATTTAATAAAATTCATAACAAAAGTATTGTAGCTTTGGATGTAACAGAATTCGGTTTGGGTGTTTCAGTTGATACTGAAAATAAAATGAAAATATGGGAAACAGATACAGGTGAAGTTAGAAGAGTTTTAGAAGGTCATCCAATTGATGTTTATACTTGTCGTTTCTTTCCTTCTGGAGTTGTTGTTTTATCTGGAGGAGCTGATTTGATGTTGAAAATCTGGTCTGCTGAAACTGGAAATTGTCCAGTAACTTTAAAAGGTCATACTGCTTCTATTCAAGATACTTGTATTATTGATCGTGGAAGAAATATCATTTCAGTATCAAAAGATGGAACAGCAAGATTATGGGATTGTGGAGAAAGCAAAGAACTTGCTACATTAATGAAATGTGAAGCTCCAATAAATTCATGTTGTTTAACTGCTCCTTCAGTTATTAATTTAGGAAATCCAGTATCAGAAAGTTTAAATGAAAGAGAAGTTGGAACTCATGGGAAATTACTTATTGTTGGTAGAGAAGATTCTAAAGTTGAAGGGATTTCTCTTGGTTCACGAAAATCCTTATTTACTAATAATGTACCAGCAGCTGCTAATAAAGTAATTGCAGTTGGTATTAATACATTTATTGTTGGATGTCATAATGGTGATATTTTAAGTTTTGATTTGAGAAAACTTGATTCACCAAAAAGAATTTATTCTGCAACAACAACACCAATTTTAGACTTGATGCCACATCCAAGAAGTCCATCATCAAATAAACCAGGAGGTGATGAATCAAATCGTTTATTTTGGGCAGGGAAATCAGATGGAACTGCTATTCTGATTAATCCTAATGCTAATAGTTCATCAGATACTTCTAGTAAGAGAATTGTTAGTTTAACAGGTAGTGATTGTGACCCAATATATTCGATTAAAAATGATGGAAATTATATTTATACTGCATGTCGTGATGGAATTATTAGAAAATATTCAATTAATCATGTAACTAAAATACTTCAGTGAATTTGTCAAAAAAAAACTATACTATGATGTATTTTCAAGTGCCTTCTACTTCTTTATGAAAAATAAGTGAATTTGAAATATGCAATAGAAAAAAATATATGAATATCAAGTGTAAAAAAATTGCATTTTTATTGTTTGTTTGTTCTTCTAATTTTATCGTGGGTTTGATTACTTTGGCATGTATGTCTTGCTTTGCACCACATTACATAATTTTATAACATAAACTAAATAGAACCATAAACCATCCCATTAAAATTTATATAGTTATTAAGTATAATGTACATATATATTTTGAGATACTAGAGAATTTTGCATTATTTTTTAATAATTTCGTACTTGTAAAATTTATATATATACGAAGACAATTTTGAGCATTATATTAGTACAACTTGTAAAAGATTGTCACTTTTTGTTGGCCACTGAAAAAATTGCACATATAGAAAAAAAGCTTGATTGACTGCTGACTTCTGAGTGAGTTGATTAATAATAATATGAAGAAGATGAAGAAATATATTACACAACAAAAATTTAGCGTATTACATGTAACGGAATTGTCAAATTTCTTCCAAGTCTAGATAATAATTCTTCACCAAGTCCTTGTGTTGTTTCTTTCCATGAATATTTGTCAATAAGACATACTTCTTCAAGTGGTTGTCGTACAGATACAAGAAGATTCATACACATTCCATCATGTACTCCAGCAGGTTTACCATTATATTCAATACTTAAAATTCCATGTGGACGATGTGGTGGAAGTTCAGCACCAAAGATCTCATTCATATATTTCTTTAGTGTTGAATGTAAGCTCTTTTGAGGATGAATTTCACAAAGTGGCAAATGCATATGATTCTTTTCGCTGACCAAACAATATACTCGATTGCTGAAAGAGATTTTGATAACATTAATATACTGGAGATATAGAAAAGGTATATATTCACTTTCTTACTTTGACTTTCTCCGAATGGCAATTATCAGTCTCATATAAAGTTTATTATATGGTACAACTGCAGGAAGTACTAATGAAAAAACAACAACATTAAATTAAGTAAAGCAACTGTATATAGTATAGTATAGTGTAGTAAGGTTTAGGTGTCGTGCGAGAGATAACCTACCTTTAGCATGCCAAGGCTCATCTCGTTTGGTGTAATACTCCATACCCTTCTCAATTAATGGAAGGATATCTTTTGCTCGTAAAGGTAACTCACTAATATCTCGTACCCATTTAGCTTGAAGAGATTCACCATCTGCTTCTCTATTAGTTTTCAGTCGTCCTCCAATTACAGTACCAGTTATAACAAATCTCCACCACACTCCACCTGCACTTTCTACCATAATTAATGTTGTTGGTTCCATATCTAAGCCAGTTTCTTCTAAAACTTCTCGCTTGACTGCATCACTAATTGTTTCTCCTGCTTCAATCCGACCGGCAGGCAAGTACCATGTTCCTTAATATAAATACAATTCAGACAATTAAAGTAGACGTTTTATCAAGTATATTTAAAACTATATATATGTCAGTTACCTGCACAAGATGGTTTTGCTTCTTGCATCATTAAAATTTCATTTTCTTCATTTACTAAAACTGCAGCAACAATATATGTAACTGAACTCTTTGTAATTGGAATAAATTCCAGTGGTCCAGTTGGAGTAACACCTTTACTTGCTAAGTTTCAGATAAAAGATCAGTAATTATGACTCATTATAGTTGCTAATTTTTAATGTAGAAATATTTTATAATACCAAGAGCTTCATTTTGATCTGCTAGAGTAAAGTCACAATGTATCCGTTCCTCTTCTACTCCACCTCCATTTAGTAAAACTCGTAAATGAGCTTCAACAGTATCCATATTGTACAAATTAAGTCTTTTCTTATTGCAAAGTCCACCAATTTTTACTACTGTTTGTGTATTATAGTAAGTAGTCTTAACTCGTGAGTTGATCAAATTAGACTGGTCACATTATCACTAAAGTTGTCAATTTGTCAGAAATCTCAGAAGGTATGTATTGTATGAATCAATCAGTGAGTGCGATGTGAACAAACTCCAAGGTAATTTCTATATGTCACACAGTCTACAATCAAGCACGTACTATGTACTCTACTAAATTCTACTTTTCAATCCCGAGTTGATGATGTGTATCAAAATCAAACCACTAACCAATAATTATTAACTAGATGAATTTTTCTTTCCTTTCTTATTTGACGTGATCAACACTTTTTAATATATTTGTATAAAGGAAAAAAACTGTCACAGGAAAATGTAAAATTGCTCACGTAATACTACGAGTAGTAGTAGTATTATAACTTTTATCAGATTTAATAATAAAAGTGTACACTAACAATAAACTCACACAGCACAAGACAACCGTGAATGTCTAGCTGTCATATAGTCACATAATCACTAGCAACTGCCAACAACTTTTCTCTATCTTCTTCTTCTTGCATCAATGAATATGTTGATTGTACTGTTGCTTTAACAAAAGTGGGACATAAAGATCTTATTCTGAAAGGTGTATCAAATGAAAGAAACCAGCATATAATATGCATACCAATAAGGTGTATATAGGTAGTATATATAAGTTGAACTAAATTAATACTAAAAGTACTTACACATTGTCTGCTGAAGCAGCTGCACACAGTCAATACAACTAATAACAACAGAGTAGTATATACGACGACGACGTCCCTGCCCAAAGATGAAGTCAAATCAGAAAGTTGCTTTTAAAATTTAGAATATTATTATAATAGAGAACCCACTTAGGTTAGTCTTTTCTGGTCGTAAAAATACAATATGATGTCAATGTGCCTCTCTCAATATATATTTTACAACACACACATACTCTACAAAGTTGGCTACTCCAACTCTATATGATGATTGTGACCGATTTACTTACTATATCCTCTCTTACTGAATGAATCAAATGAGAGATCTTCTTGTTGAGAGAGTTGAGTGAGTTTGGTTATACGCTTACTGCTATATAGCTTTGCTATGCGGAACCAATTTGACATAAGAAACAACGAAGAATGGACAGCTATTTCACCCTGAAGCTGAATATCAACATGTATTCATATAAAAGATCTTATAATAAAGTACATAATGGCTAACAAAACTTGCTAAGCAAGAAAAGAGTTAGTATACAGAGAGAGGAGAAAGAAGATTTGATATTCTACATGTAACAACTTATAAGATTATATTGTAGTCTTTACCCCTTTTACGCTACAAATATTCTTCTTCTCTTACGGCACTCAATGTTGTTTGCATTTGCACTATCTGTTCTTGTTGTTGTTGATATGATAGTAAAAATGCATTGTAAAAATACTACAAAGTGAGTACAAAACTTTAATCTTGAAGAGTTCATATGAATATAGTTAAGATAGTATACTAGTAGTATAGTTTGAATAACTAAAACCTGTTGGTTCATTTATGACATGTATCTACGTATAGATATTATTATTATATTATTATGCATTAGGATAGGATACAACAGTTATACCTGAGGCTTTTGGAAGTAGCCAAAATGAAGAAGGTTTTCGGCTTCACAATATATTACAAGAGAACACTCTCATAGAAAAATTCTAAGTCAAAGTAATAATAAGCTATTATGGCAAGAAAGTCCAAACTGCACCAGTCTGTCTGAGAAAGATATATATGAAATGTGGTGGAAGTGATGATGAAGAATGACTCTCTGTGTAAAAGATGCTTCGCTGCTTTTGCCAACAAGTAAATTATCCTATAAGCTCAAAATGATGAAGACCATCTGTAATCTGCAACACATTTGAGATGATATGAACCATAATAATCAAAAGACGTAATGGAATATAATATCAAGACTGTATAGTAGCTTTACAATACAATATAAAAACTATAAGAGAAAAAGATGAAAGATGAGAACAGAACAAGGAATGCAAGTTTGTATTTAAATATGCGTATATTACCTATTCATCTTGTTGAATTTTAATGAGTTAAATACTAGCAACAACAGCAACACCTGTAAGATTGTTGTTGTACATTTAATCTGTGCATCGCATCTCAAAAAGAGAATTTATAAGTGATGGTGATGATGATGATTATGAAGTCAATTCAATAGTCAAAACAAAATCTCTCTAACGTTCTGTTCTGCCTTCTTACATATGTAGTTATGCGTTGATTACCGTATATTCATCCTCAATTAAACTGTACTTCTACACTTTTTGTCTTCTTCTTATTCTTGTGTGAAATCTTGTAGATTTGTTGAAGAGAGAAGTTGAAGTCTGCTGTAGTACATTAAACAGTAGGAAAAAAGAGCTCTATGGCCAAAACCACTTCTTGACTGTTTGACTAATGGAGTTTAAGTAAATAAATTAAATGACCAATTAAGACAGTTTGACAATAAGAAAAGTAGAACGCGTCGTAGCTGTACATATAATATATACTTATTTACTCTCTTATGTAAAAAAAAATTTGCACACAAAAAGTACATATATACCAGTCAAATAAATGATGACAAGTAAGACATACTATTATATCCACACTCGAAAAAACAAGTGTCTAAAGAATTTATATATGCGACAACAACATATAACCTAACAGCAAAACAAACATAATTTATTCTCTCTTTTCTCAATTCTCTTTCTCATTTCTTCCTTCCTGTACTTCTCTTGATTATATGCATAATAGGTTAATGAATAAGTTTGCATAAGAAAAATTTCCTCAAAAAATATCAAATATTTGCCATTCTCAATGATCATCTCAAATCTTAAGAGACTTTCATGTGTGTACATTTTTTCTCTCTTCTCTTGGGAAGATGGACGACCACCCGAGTGATATGTAAAAGTTTGTATAACAACAACGTAATTATCGACAATCGACATTTATCGAGCAAAACCACAAGGAAAGAGAAGATGATGAAGTTGCATGTTTTAAAAAATGAAATTGATCACACAAAATGTTGCTGACGCATACATGCACAATGAGATTTTCTTCAAGGGGGTTCGTTGACTTTCTATATTATTTATAAAGAGCTATGCAACAAAATAATAATCAATCATATCTAGCCAAGAGAACATTTGCTATATTATAATAATCTGCATATCTTCATTCAATGAAGATGATAAGTCCTATATACAACAGCAACAACTATTATTGACAAGCTAACAATGCTAACCACACATCACAGACACTTGAAAATGCAATCACAACATCATCAATACAATCAAAGATGTAGTGTACAACATTCATCAACTACAAATCGGCATCTCTTTTACTTAACTCATATATATGTACATATAATTTAAAATCATGATGGATTAGTGACACTATATTGAACTTGAGAAGAATAAAAAAGAAAACGACACGTTGACAATCAGAACATGAGCCAAGAAGAAGAAGCATTTTGATTGATTATTCATTATTGTCACTTTAAACTTGACATTTTTTCATGTACTATGTATTTATATATGACACAGATTTTATAGTCAAGTAGTAATTTCCTTTTCAGTTGGAATCTTTTAGAGTTGTAGTAACAACGATTTGTGACAATGTGTCTCAATTTAACATTTCTTGTAGTACTTTTTTCAACATTCTTTAATCTTGTGATAAATGTGTCGCCAATTGAAAATAATTATAAGAACATTTCAAATTCTTCTTCAAACAAACATGGCAAATGTAAGTAGGAAGATAATAAGAGAAATTTTCTCTCTTCCTATGCATATGAGGGGGAGTGTTAATTAATTTGTTTGTCTCTTTAGGGCTGCCTTTCTTATTTGTAATTGATGAAGTAGAATGTACATCAGATGATGGTGCTATCGGCACTTGTCTTACACCGTAAGTATACAAAAAAATTGTTAATTATCAATATCTACTAATTACATACTGATTGTATGCTATATATATATATATAAGACCACAATGCTACAAGTCTGGAGGAAATCCTAGCTCAACAAGATGTGCTTCTGGCTTTGGAGTTTGTTGTATTAGTAAGTATACAAGCACAGGAAACAATTTAAAATTAGTTTTGGTTCGATTTAATCTTGTAATTTATCTTTTAATGACTATATATAAATATAGCGACTGTTTCATGTGGAGCAACATCTTTAAAAAACAGAACATATTTTACAAGTCCATCTTATCCAAAATCTTTCATGCCTAGTCAAAATCCACATATTTGTAATATAAAGATTCGTAAGGTACTTTTGATTGTAACTACATAACATATATTTCATCCATCCGTAACTTAATTTAAAGCAATATTTTGTTAATGAACTTGTTTATAGCCTAGTAGTAATGTATGCCAACTGAAATTAACTTTTGATATAATGGAGTTAGCACCACAAAACTCAAATGGCCATTGTACAACAGACAATTTTAACATTTATGGCAGTGGAAGGTTATTAGATAGTTTAATAGATCATAAATTTAAAAAATCCAAGATTAATGTTATATTTATACTCTATATAGTGACATTCCACCACATCTTTGTGGGGCTCTTTCAGGTCAACATTTATATGTTGAATTTGATAGTAATCAAGAAATTAGATTAAGTATTAGTACTGGTGCAATGAGTTGGAGTTGGAAACGAAGTTGGAATGTTAAAATGATTTATATTCCATGTGATGCTGTGCTAAGACGTATTACAAAAACTTTATATAATTTATGATGCTGTGACGTAATTTAATATGTTGCCATTAATTTTTATAGCTCCTTCAGGTTGCCTGCAATATTTTCAAGAAGCATTAGGTTCAGTAAGAATTCTGGGCTATCCTTCAACTCCTCATTTAGCTGATCTTCGATATACAATATGTATACAGAAAAGTTGATGGAGCTGGATCCATTATGTGGTTTCCTTGTCATGATGAACCAGTTGAAAAGGCTTTTTTGTTTATTGGAGAACCACATACGACTACTACAATTTCTTCACCTGTAAGATGCAAATACTATCTACTAACGGTGTCATAATTAAAACTTATCAATGACTTTTTTGTATAGGAAACAAATTGTAATTCAGACTATATAACAATAATGAGTGATAATATAATTGATGCAAATTCTGGAGTTGGACGAACAAGAAATAGTGATAGATATTGTGGAAATGCTTTGACACCTCAAAGACCATTTGTTGTTCATAGTACAGCACAACCTTTTATGATTTCTGTTACAACTGATTCTGGTGATGGTGCTGCAGATGTTGCAAATACAGGTTTTTGTCTGGATTGGTTACAAGTTCCAGAGACAAATACAAAGTGATTATATTTAACTTAATTTATTGTGACACTACGTTTTATCTGACTATATAATAAATTATTAAATGCAAACTTTAATATTTATGAGGTCTAACTAATTTTTCTGGGTCACATAACTTTGGATCTCTGATAAACTCTGGTTCTTTCGTCCAAGATCCCATTAACCCTAGACAATAACCATATCATAACTTTTATTATATAGCAAACTGCTCATACTCTTTCTACATTTTCTGTAAATGTATAGTTAATTACCGAATTTAGATGCAATTCTAGCTTCCAGCTCAACTTTCTCTTGCATCTTTTTACAAAGGCCTGTCACATGTCTTCCATAAGTCATTCCAGTGTAAGGAGATGTAAATTGATACAATAGCCTGACATTCTTGTAAGTTGGAACAATTTTATGTTTACATAGAATGCATTCCTTCTTTGGTTTCTCATAAGGATTTGCAAGTGAGATGGGCTGCATAATAAAAAAAATGTAATTATACATTAACTGACTGTCACACAAGAATTTAGAAAACTAATTTTTAATTACCAAATCTTCATCTCTTTCATTAATGACTTTCTCCAAAAACTTCTCCTCTTGATCATAAATTGGTTGTGGATGTTCTGTAGCTGTTGTTTTGACTGTTCGAATACCACCACCACCAATCATTGACCAATTTAGTCGAAAAGTAAGTAGTCTTGAAGTTAATGTCATTATTTAATAATGAATTAGAAAAATGAAAAAATCACTGAAGAAAATCGGCACAAAGTTTTTTATCATGTGCGTTTTTGTAGTTTTTCTTTCGTGCCAATATCTATGTATATAAAGGGGAAACGTAATACAAATTGAGGCAACAAAGTAGTTTTTTTATTTCATAGCAAATAGCTTTTTCAGTGAAATTTAGTCAAATTTACATACAAAAAGTTACTAATTAAGCTAATTATCGTCGTGAATAATGATCCATATATGTTGTTATTATACATATCAGTATTTCTGATAGATCTACTACTTGAGCTTTGTTGTAATGAATGTAATGAATTTGTAGAATTTCTATATTTTTGTGAATTTGACTTGACCATTAAATTGCTCTCCTCATCTTCATCATCCATCATTGTTTCATTTTGACTTTGACTGTCATTATTGACATCACTTTCAGCAGCTTGCTTTGATGATTTGACTAATACACATCTTTTATTTTTAAAATCAAACATATAAGTATCAGCAACTACTTTTTGTCTTTTTGACGGTGGAGGTGTATAATCTAGAGTAAAATTTGATTCCAATGACTGTTTAGACCATTGTGGAGAAGGCCTTTTTCGAGATAAATTTGACACACAATGAACAGAGTAAAAATCTTGTGGGTCATTAGCCTTTACATGTTGTGGTTTGTTGTAATTGTTGTAATTGAATCCAAATTCTATATAGAGAAACAAAAATTTAACATTAATTTATATGAAATTTAAGACTTTCTCTCAATCTTTCAATATGTTCACCTGAAGCAAAGGGATAATGACGATAACTTCCAAAATTATAGTTTTGATTAAAATTTGACATTATAAAATATTTGCACTATATGAGTAATTGAATATGGCTCAATATAATATTCTCTCTTCTTTCGTCATTCATGAGCTTATCTTGTATTTTTAACCTCTAGAGAACGAGGTCAAGATTGCTAATCCTCTTATATTAATAATATACCAAATGAAATGTCTGGAATTTATGCAATGTTAGTATACGTATTAATATTAACAACGTAATTTTTAATCATGTCTTTTATTTCAACATAATAGCAATTTTTAGTTTTATTTTTTCCATACATTCTTTTTACTTAATTTATTGTCACCGTCATCGCCAACAATTTTTTGAAGTTGATTAATTGCTGAACTATGTCCTAAACGACTAACAGCTCCAGCTCGTAATGGACTTACTTTAGAAAATTCAGGAGGAGAATGATGATCATCATCATTAATATTATCATTAAAATTTAGAAATGATTTGAGTTGATCAATTCCTGAATGTCTTATGTAATTTCCAGTAGTAGAAGTATTTTTATTTGTTTCTTCTTTTTCTTCTTTTGGAATATAAACTTCTTTGGCTATCAAAGGAGGTGGAGGAAAATTTGCTGGGAAATCGTCATACATTTCAAGAATTTCATCTTCTACTGTTTCTTCCACCTGTTAATAAAAATAAATAAATTCAATAAAATCATAATGTAAAGCTCATTAATATTTCTCTTCATACCGTTTCCAACTCTTGAACTAAAGTATGAATGGTAGCATACTTGAGATTCTCATAAATTTCTGGATAATTGGAAAAGGGCAAAGGTGGTGGAATAGGAATTGGAATTTGATTGGTTGACTCATTATTATTTGGGACAATTCTATCAACAAATTCTGGTGGTGGAGGTGGAAGTTCATTTTGGTCAACTTCATCTTCATCATCTAATGCTGATGTTCCAACATTTAATGAATCTGACCACCTGTTAATAAAAATAAATAAATTCAATAAAATATAATGTAAAGCTCATTAATATTTCTCTTCATACCGTTTCCAACTCTTGAACTAAAGTATGAATGGTAGCATACTTGAGATTCTCATAAATATCTGGATAATTGGAAAAAGGCAAAGGTGGTGGAATTGGAATGGTTGACTCATTATTATTTGGAACAATTCTATCAACAAATTCTGGTGGTGGAGGTGGAAGTTCATTTTGGTCAACTTCATCTTCATCATCTAATGCTGATGTTCCAACATTTAATGAATCTGATAAATCAGACAAAACTTCTAAACTATCAATATCAATAGATTTCTTTGATGGTGTTGGACTTGCAGGTAAATTAAGATGAGTCTCATTATTAGTATTACAAGGTAGATCTAACGTTAATGTTTGTCTTATAGCGTTATTTGTACCAAGACTTATAGTTGTTATTGATGATGATTCTGAGGATGAATAAAGTTGGAAATTTGGCATTGGTGGTGGTAGAGGTGAACTTTCAACTTTGACTTTAATTTCTGATTGTTGATCTTGATTAATGCTCTCTTGTTCACTAATTGTTGAAGGTTGAAGTTCAGAAACTGAAGTAACTGATCTATTTGGTTTTTTTGGTGGTCTAGGAGGAGGTTGAATTGTTTGAGTAACTTGTTCTTCAAATACTTCATCTTTACCTAAACTTTCTCTAAACAAATTGAGGGAGTCTTGTGAATTTCTTGATGTAGATGAACGACTAGAGAAAAACATGTCTGGAGCAGAATTCTTTTTTGTCAAATTTCTCAACATCATATTGTTATTGGAAGTAGTTAATGATACTACAGTAGCATTATCACTTACTGGAGATTCATCCTCACTATCAGTAGATAATTTATGTTTTTTAACTAAAGTATTATTTTTAGGTGTATCATAAATTGGTTTCGGAGAAGGATTGTTATGTTTTCTTTTTGGTGGTAATGCAGGAGGATCATCATTTTTATTTTTTCGTACTTTTACTTTACATGAATTTGATCTTCCAATTTTGGATCGTCATTTGATTTATAAAAAACAAAAGACACTCGATTAGAATCTTATAACTGTAAATCATGAACTTGCAAGAACTTTGTTATTGAATATTATTTGACTTTAAAGTCAGAATTAGACGTGAATTTATTCATATACTTTTATTAATGTTTAATTCATATATCTTTATTAAACTCTAATAACTGTAACATATAATCAATGGTTTTTATCAACGGGATAAATTACAAAGAAATGGTGTAATTGAAAATGTATAAGAATATTTTTTGGATTAAATCAAGTTGTAACAAATTAGAATTGTACTCTTTGTTAAATAGTACAAGCTGATGTCAAAGTATTTAGATTCAAGAGATAACAATTGTCCTAATGTATATGTAAAAATAATGTTAGATTCTAAAGTCAACAACTCATCTTTGCTACAATAACAAAAAACAGTTTTAGCAAGATCTTTTTCTGATGAATTTGTAGATTTGAAGTATTCTTGAAATACTTTACTATTAGTTTTAGAAGGAGTTTTATTCTTTGTCTCTGTCTTTCCCCAGTAAATGATCCGACTGTCTTGTTCAAAATAAATATGTGGACCACTAGTAGTTGTTGTTGACTGAATTCCACAAGGAAAAGATGGAGTACCATCAAATTTTTGAAGTTTTAATTTGAAGTTAGCTTTCTCCATTGCTGAATTCACTTCTGCTGCTAAATTAGAACAAACATAACCAGTAGTTCCATAGTCACTGTAAACCTTTTCATTTTCCTGATGTTTGAACAAAGTACGCATATCGATAAAGTTGTAACTTCTGATTTAATAACAATAAAAATGTAACATTACTTTATGAATTGCTCTGGCAACTTCCAATTCTTCCATAGAATTAAAAAATTGGACTGTTTTGATGATATTTGAATTAGGATGAGTAGATTTATAAATATAAGTCCGACTTGAGGAACTGGCAGCTTTGGTAATGGCCATAGTTTTATTTCTTTCTTCATGTTTCTTGTCTCTTTTGGATCTAAATGTTCTAGGATCACTCCATGTTACAAATTCCATCTTATTATTAACATCTGTTGATTTAACTAATGAGTAAATTGTGTCACATCCTAAGTGGTAGTTGCATACAGGATCAGCAACTGTTACTCCATCACTCGTGAGAAACCTGAAACAGACTGCAATGATCCGCTGATTTTATTAAGTGTTAGAATGTTAAATGCCAAATGTTAGAATTAAACTTTTACTTACATGGTGTAGTGCAAAATGGAAGAGCTCTGCCAGTGGAATATCCAAGAGTTCCATTTTTCAGCAATACAAAATAATTTGCGACAACTTCTTTCGTCTCATTTGTAGCTACTTTTGCTTCTCTTCTTCTATCTCTGGACTTTTTGACTGCTGTTATTACAGTAGAAAGTGCTAAATCCCAATTATCTTTGTTTTCACCAGCTATTTCACAAAACTTGTTTCTAATTAAAATTACAGTTGGACCTGTGAATTAAAAGTGATTTCAATTTATATTTGCATATTTATAATTTACATTGTTAAAAACTTACTTGGTGGAGGAATAGTCTCAGCCTGATTAGTTGGTAATTGAGCAACTCTATTCCATCTTCCTACATTTTCATCACTTGTACTTGTTATCTCAACATCAGCAGTAGAAATGGTTGAATTTGGAGTAAAAGATTTTGAAGTCCCAGGTGTAGAAACTGGAGTCATCAATAAAGACTTCTTTGTAGGAGGAGGTGACATATGTGATTGAGTCATAGGTCTCTTATTAATAGGAGACTAATTAAAAAGAGAAAATTATTATTGTTAGATTAGTCTAAAATAAATAATGAAATATATATTACTTACATTTACATATGATTCATCAAATGGCCAAGTTCCACCATAAGTTTCGATAATTGATTTAAAAGCTGGAATTGTTATTTTTTCACTATCGTCAAATTCTAGGGTAACCTTTCCCCTGTCTGTTGGAAATACAATTTTCATTCTTCCACAAAGTCGAAGGATCAAATGAAGAGTAAATCTTTTTGAATGTCATAGTCAGAAAGAGTACCTCCTCCTCCAGATGAAATAAGTGAGAAATGCAGGTGTAAACAATCAAAAAAACTCTCAAAAAACAAAAAATGCAAATGGCGGTAGTCTTTGCAGAGCAGCAGCAACTTCACTACACGAAGCTCAAAGAGATACTGAGCTTTATTCCTACTACGCAGTATGTTTTTATTATGATAGGAGAGAAGAAATGAAGTGACGGAGCATTGTGATTACCTTCCTAATTGTCCAAATGTAGGAGGGCTAGTTGAAGATGGATTTAAAGCTTGAACAAAACTTGAGCTTAATCTAGCAGATAATCGATTAAATTTGGCTAATTTTTGTTCAAAGTCTTCTGGATTTCTTCTTCTTAATATAGGAACTTGATCTGTTAACTTGTCAGTAGGAAGAGTAGATTGTTCATCTTCATTATTACAAGGAGGATGAAAATCTTTAATTTCTGCTATTGGTGTTGCATAAGCTGAGCTTATAGTACTTGAGCTTTCATTTGAAATTTTATGACCCATTTTCTTCTTATCAATTTTTGTTTTAAGCTCATCCATTACATCTTCAGATCTTCGTAATGTATTTGCTGGTGAATTTTTACTACTACAACTACTGAAACTTTCACTACGTTCATATTGATGTTGCTGTAACTGTTGTTGATGATATAGACGAGTTTTTAAATCAATTGGTCCTGTAATTATCATTTCTTGTGGATCTTTGTCTTTTCCTCTTTTATTATAATTCTTTTTGCTACTTGCTTTATCTTTATTAAACATTTTTTGTAGAAATCCACCAATTTTCCATTTCTTTTTTTCTACTCCTACTCCACTACTACTTCCTCCTGAACTACTTACAATTGTTTGAAGACTATTATTTGAACTAAAAAACTCTTCATCGCCTCTGGTTCCAAAATTCATAGCTTTCCATTGAGTTCTTTGCTCTAATGAACTACTTGCTGATATTTGTTTATTTGGATCTTCTGGAACTTCACTAATTGATAATAATGAATTTCTATTTGAGCCAGAACTAATACGATGTGCAC
>VCNE01002772.1:0-10721 GCA_009869805.1 Oncopodura yosiiana
ATTTTCTTCCTTCTCATTATATGTTCCATTATGAATATTTTTCAGAGCATAAAAAAGCAGAGAGAAGCCGGATTTGCTAAAAATGTACTTACCGCTGTGTTGTGATAAAATAAAAAAAATAGATAGATTAGTAAATTCCCAATATTTAATTTAATATTTATTTAATATATATATGTACCTGCTGCACAAATTCTATTACAAGCCCAGATCCATTTTTCTCGTGGTGTCATCCCTTTTGTGATCCTAAAATTTTTAAAAACCAATGTGTATTAATTTCATTTCTAGAAGAAATTATTCTAATATTTTTCTAAGTACCTTTCCGGAGGAGCAACTTTTGGCGGCTCCTCATCAAATGATACAGTTTTTCCAGTCTTTTCCTTAACTCCTGGAACCTCCAGTGACGATTTCCTTTGAGTATCATCTACAAGATTGTCATCAGGAAGTTGAGAATGCTTAGCTTCATTAAGAATACTTCCTTGAGAATCCCCTGAGCCAGCAGAAGCTTTTCTGATTCTTTCTCCATTTTCATCAATCTCCTCTTCTTCTTCCTCAATAATATAATCATCATCCTCTTGTCTCTCATCAATACTTTCAGTTCGGTCCAAACTCATACTCATACTATAAGTATCTTTTCTACTTCCTAAATGTGGTGGACGAGTTGATATACTAGGTTGCTTATTTAAAATAGCATCTTCCCAATCATCTCCATCTTGATCAATAGAATTTTGTCTACTATTATATTCTTCTTGACTTGAGCGTCTTGGAGGAAACGTTTCACCATCAACAGAAGTTCCGTTCACTAATTTCTTTGATTCTAACGGCTCCAACTCAGCAGAACGATCAATTTTATATGGATCATATTCAGTAAAATATTCAGTTGTATCTGCAACTTCGATAGTTGACTGTCTTGCAATTCTTTCTTGTTGTTTTTGCCAATATTGTGCTTCAAATGCTTCAGCATCTTGGTCAGCTCTTGGCTCTGATGTATTTGATTCTAATGAATCCATATGAACTGGTCCTTGTTGTTGACTTGTTGGTTGTTGATAATTATCTACTGTGTCTGCAGCTCCTTCTTCATAGGGTTCATAATATTCATCATATTGACTTTGATAATTTGGATCATTAGGATCATAATGTTCATTCCAATGTTGTTGTTGTTGAGTATAATTGCCATATTCATCTACTGTAGCATTAGGGTCATGAGCATAATTATCATTTATATGTACATCAGCTTGTGTAGTTGTTGTTGGATGTTGTAAATTAGCATTGGCAACATTCTCTGCAGCAACTTTGTCTTTTTCAATGTCTTTATGAGGAAGATTAACACCAGTCTTTGCTGCTGCTGAAGATGCAAAATTTCCAAGTTTGGATAATCCACTTGAAAATAAACCCTTCAGTTTTTCCTTTGCCAAATGCTGAGCCAAAAGCTGAGCCTATTCCTGGTAGAGCTGATTTTACTTTATTGGCTGCTGCAATAGCGGCACCTGAGACAGAATTAAAAAATATATATTAGATTTTCTTTGGAAGAAAATAATTTATTTGAATTAATCCTACCAGCAGCCATTGTAGCACCAGCGGTCGCTGCAGCCGAAGCAGAGCTCGGAGTTGTTGTCGAATGTGTTGTAGTAACAATTGATGTATGTGGTGTACTATGTGCAACATGATTGGGAACAATATGATTAGGAACATTAGTAGTAGAATTTATTGGTACAGTATCTTCTCTAGTTGAAGCTTGTCTTCTAAAACTTGCTCTTCGTGATACAGAGTCACTTCTCTCAACATATTTCTGATTAGTACTATTGTCATTGTATGATGATATATTCTCAGTACTTTGATATGCATAATTATATTCAATACTAGGTTGAATTTTAGACTCTCCAATAATAATCTCCTATATTTGCTTCTTTACTAATTACTTCATCATGGCTCGGTTCAGTATTATAATAAGAGTCTTTCCCATAATCATCATATTCTTCATATGACTCTTGAATTGTTGGAACTGTACGAGAATAGCCATATGAATCTGTAGTAGTTCCTCCTGTTGCATAATTTGTTGAGGTATCCATTGAAGTAGAAGTATAATATGGATCTTGATATTCATCATAAGAATCATATTGTTGTAACATGATGATGAGATGTGGCAGCAGCAGAAGAAGTAGAAGATGTGACTTGTTGACTTGCAATTGTTGGATCTGTTTGATGAGTAGATGTCATTAAGCCAGATGAAGGTGAAATATTATTGATTGCTGAATTATTAATATTATTTATTGTTGTATTATCATAATATGCTCCATATTGCTCAGTTGTTGATGAAGTAATTATTGATGGTGCTGTTGAAGAAATCACATCAGCCATTGATGATACTTGTTGTTGTTGTTGATCACCAACATAATTTCCACTAGCATCATAATATTGCTCATATTGAATATAATTCCCAGCTTCATCATAATATCCATAATTTTGCCACTCATCATAACCAACAGGATTTTCATAAGCATCTACATATTGCTCTTCTTGAGTTACATCTTGAACAGCTATTGTGGGCACTTCTCCCATTCCCGAAGACGTCATTATATTCGTAGCATTTGAATGATGATTAACATTAACTTGGGCTGATGATAGTAATGAATTATTATAAATTGATGTAGTAGTAGTACCATCATCATAATATGAGTCATCAGTATTTAAAATTCCATAGTCTGTGTATGAAACACTGGGATCTGAAGTCAGTGAGGTTTTTGTTGGTAGCATTTGTTGTTGTTGTTGATTGGTCTTCGTGATGGCCGGCTATTACGGAAGGAACTGCTGAAGAGGCAATCGACTGTTCTTTAACTGTTGATTGAGAGGCATAAGGTGACTGCGTATTTGATGAAGGAATTTGCTGTTGACGACGTTGAAGAGGAAGTTGAGGAAGCTCTTTCCCATATTTTTTAGTAGTTGTAGTATTACTATACTGGTCCCGTGATGAGTCTACATCTTGACTATTCCATTACTTGATATGAGTATCTATCAACAGAAAAGAAAAAATCATTTATAGTTTCATAAGAGTAATTGAAAATTCAAATGTGTAGGTGTTGTTGTATATATCCATACCCATCATTATCAACATATTTGTCATTTGAAGTTTGAGGAGCTTGAATTGGCGTACTGCTATCGTCCGCATACGACATGTCCTCAGCTCCATAATCACTAAAAGAGTATATAAAAAGAAAGTTAAATAATAAGAAATTTATGTTTTACATGAAGAAGAGATAGCTAATGAGAATTTCTTGAGAGAAATATTATATGCAAGTGACAAGAAGAAGGCGAGTGAATATACGTAAAACAGACAGATAGAAAGTTTTTTCCTTTGATAAGAGTTATGTGCCTTTGACATTTTAAAATCCTTTTTTCTCTCAGTGCACATATATAAGAAAATAATAAAATTCTGATTTACAAAGTTTTATTCTACAACACATGTCCATAAAGCTTAACTTCATAAAGCTTCATACTTCATATTCGAGTACATTTTTGAAGGTTGCTACAAACACTTTGTTTCGGCTTTCTCTTTTTATATGGTATATAAAGATAGCCTTCAAAGTGCTGTTCAAAGAACACATAAATGGGATGCCATTTACAAAAAAAGAGCTTTCGTAAAATGGCATGAAGCTCGTGAGAGAAAGTAGTTTAGTTGACTATATATACTGAATGCAGTAGTGAAGAATATAGAAGTTGCATGTTGTACAGTAAATCATATTTTCTGCTAATAGAGTGTATGGTTCAAAATATATATGAGAAGCCTTGCGATATGAAAAGTTGTTAGTGTGTTAGTACTACAGAGCTATATGGCACTTTGAAACTCCATTTTCTTTCTACCTTTCGGAAGTATATGTCAATTAATCTTTTTTTCTTCTGTATACAAAGTCTATGATTTCAACCTTTGATCTGATAGTGCACGGAAATTTTAACAATGATTGAAACTTTGAGTCCAAAAGTGGAATTCGTCTAGTAAATTATGTAATAATATCTCTCAGTGGCGGCTACATTGCATGACAGCAAACACTATCATTTCTTTTATGATGAACTATTATTCTTCTTCTAAAGAACTAATGTACCATGCTCTGGCATGCAACCTTTTATATTGTCTCTGACTTCAAAAAAGTTTTACATATAAGTATATAATGTATAGAAGGATATTAGGATTATACAAAGTAGACAAGTGTAGATATAATAAAGTTTAGTCTGGAGAAATGATTACATAATAACTTCTATATACGTGTGTACACACTGTTGCGTTTTGTCTTTGTATTGTTTGTTCTTTTCAGTCTCGAAATAATGTGATGATGACCTTGGAAAAGTATATTTCATATCTTTAATATACACTCCTTCGTGTTTTTGACAATAGAAAAGTTTGAAAACAAAATTGCAAAGGAAAATGGCACATACAAGAATTCATATATAGTTCTAATAATTTAATTTTCTTTATCGCAATTGCTCACTGCATATTTCTCTCTTATTTCTCATTATCACTAAAAACGAACCTGTACTGCTGTGAATACTCATCATAGACCGAATCGTTGGCATTATAGCGATTATTTGGAAGATATGAAGCAGAAGAAGTTCCTCTTCTATTCCTAGTATTGGGTAAGCGTCTATTACGACTAGTGGTGGTGGTGGTAGAATTTTGTACATTCTCTTGCTGTGAATAATCTCCTACATGGTCACTCATCATATAATGTGTCTTGTCTTTCCAAACTCGGAGCTCCTCTCCGACTATTTTCTGCAAGAGCAATAAAAAATTCATTCATATAAACTTTCAAAACTATGCAAGAAAAAAGTCCTTGAAATTCTTTCTCTATATATGTTTTACTAATATAAAAAAATCTTAATGTCATTTTCTTTCTCTTACTGAGGCGTTTGGCATAGTTATGAGTAGGTCGAGAGTAATCGTCCTGAGACTGAGCATCGTAATCTTCATATTGACCATAGGGTGAGTCATCTTGACCATAGTTGTACCTGTCCAAAATACAATGAAGTTAATTAATTAATCTTTTGAGAGGAAGAAAGAGTCATTAACTTTTTGCTACATTATTGTTTCCTCTTGTCATGGGAAATGCTTATACAAGTACTTATATACACATAGATAAATTTATTTTAGAACAAAATGACATGGGCTCCAGTTTTGCACCATTTAACGCCTAGCATGTCGTGACAGAAATTCAAACATATATCTACATATAGGTATAGACACAAAGTATATATATATTTAGAGACAGTAGAGAAGACTACACAGAACGCCCATGTCGTGTTACATAGCTAGACCTTGTTGATAGTAAACCGGAGACATTTATGCAATTTATTGTTCAGGCTAAGTGAAACTCAGCGATGCTTGCAATTACTATACGCTTTCAAGGTAAAGCTGACAAAAAATTAAGCAACAAATTTAGCTTAAAAAGAGTTTGACCTACAAAAAATTTCACATATAGAAAAAACACAAGTGCATTTTAGATGTTATAGAGTCTAGACAAAAAAGACAAGGGCTACTATCCACAAAAAAAATTAGAGCAACATACAATCAAAAGAGCTACATAATATCAAAGACCGTCTTGCTCTATGGGCCGAAGAAAAGCTTTCATGTAACATTAAAAAAAAATGAGTAAAAAGAAGTATAAACTAAACGAGACATGCTTTGCTATATATAGTTGATAGTCATCACTGCTGATATTGAATGAGTATGTTGTTGTTGTTTCGTCCTATATTTTTTTCTTAGGAAGTAAATGCTATATACGACTTTCTCTCTCTTGCAAGAAAAAGTCTTAAAAGCAACATTTGCTAATCTTCAAAGAAAAAAGTTTAGAAGAAACTTTGGCAAAAGACGAAGAAAACAAGTTGTCTTCTCTTTCTATTCGATACAAAAAAGTGACTTTATAGGCTCACTTTCTATGAAAAGAAAACATCTGTATAGTGGTATAGTGTTTTTGCTCTAGATCTGACAAGTGCTTTATACTTGGAAAAACTCTGTCGAAAGCTGCAATTCAACCACAAGCATTCTTCTATATACTATGATGAACTACATTTTTTTTGCTAGAAAAAATAACAACTTGAATAAAAATACTCAACGACTCTATATAGACTATATATTTCCGAGAGCCGGACATTGCTTAAGTGGCATAGAAGAGAAAGATCATCATGCCCGATTTCATAAGGGCAACTCACTCATATAACTATTTTGCTGCTTCTTGTGTATATACTAGTACACTAGTGTGAATTAGACCGGAAGTTATAACAGTTAGGATGTGTAATTTTGCTGCAATTACTTTCTCTTTTTCTGTGTAATTAGTTGCAGACTATATGACACGCATGCTGTTTAAATAAAAAGCTATAGAAAGACAGGAAGCAGACTATGGCATATGTAAACTGACATCCAGACAAATTACAAAAGAAATAATATCGTATATAATAAATAAACACTATTTGGTCTATATTAGTTTTCTTACCCGTCATTCCAAAAATAAGAATCTCTCATCGTACCATAGTTATAGTAGCTGCAAGATATTGAAAAAGTTTAAGCAAAAAACATTCTCTCTACATATATGTGTGTGCTCATTTTCTAATATCTAGCTATGTGCTTTATTTTCTATAGTTCAATATATATATATACTATTGCTATAAAATACTAAAAAAAGCCATTTTTTGTTTCTAGAAGCTTAAATAGCATTAAAAAATATTTATAGCCAAAGTAAACTGCACGTTGTATAAAGGTCATAAAGTTCATCATTCTTTTAGTAAATTGTAACATTAGTACATTTTGCAATAAGAAGAAATACTTTATCTTTTTTTACTCTTCTTACACTGCTGCCTCATCTAATGTCTTTTGAAAAGAAAAGCCCATTTACGTCAAAACATTTTCCATTTCCCTACAACTTTTTTTCTTCGTTTTCATGTTATATGTATTATTGCCTCTCTCTTTTATCACCACTAACTAAAACAAAATGACGATGTTCTTTTCTTCTTCATATTGTTTAGTTCAGAACCATTATACTTGTTACGATTACACTAAAAGTATATAGATATACACGTCTTATATATGTCCTGATGTTCACAAACTTTTTTCTTTTTCTATGTACCTGTAGCTTTTCACATTAGGTTTAGGTCTGCTGTTATAATACAATGGCTGATCAGTCTCAGAGTCTCTAGTGTCATCCCAATATTGCTGTTGAGAGTGAGAATTGTAGCCATGCTGTTTTGGGTACAAGTGTTGTTGATGTTGTTGCGTTGGAAGGACTGGAAGTTGTTTGCGATGATGTGAAGATGGGTAAGGTGGTCCATAGGATGAGGAGCCACCGTTGTATCTATAGTCATCATCTTTCTCATAAGAGTTTTCTCGTGAGGAGTTCAAACTACGTTGTGGTGTCGCCAAGTTATTTGCTGCTGAAAGAAATTGTGAGGCTGATGAATTAGGATTTTGACCAACAGGATAGTTTATGTCGGATGTATAGTCACTGTCCTCTGAAACACCTGCTGTAACATTGACAAATAAGGTTATATATATATACGTTGTGTACACAAGCAAACAAACAAACAAACGAAGGTATTAGATAGGAGCTTTGCTTATTATCTATTACTATATATATATAGGAAAAAATTACACCATGTTCCAACTCAGATCAACGACAACATGTGACATAAGGGACAAATAAAGTGACGCAAGTTGGAAAATGATTTCCAAGCTGTATATTGCCCTCAACAAACACAACGCGAAATTAAATGTAGTTGATGACAGATTTTTCTGACATTTACACTATTAGATTCAAGACTAAATTAAATTCAAAGTAATGTGGATATGACTTATGTATGTAGAGCAATAAAAATGATTTGAGATTCTGTCATGTGAGTCTTTATATAATATATTGAAATGGATAAGGATGATATAGACTGTGAAAATAATTGAACCGTCAGATGCAGGCCGGATTCTTACATAGTGGCTGTCAGATTATCAAAACAAACTTGTTACAAATCAAGAATGTTTTGAATATTGAAACCTGCCTTCTTATTTAGAAATCACTGGCGAAAGGAGAGGCTCAGGTTTTTAACTATAAAGAAATTAGGTTGTTTATAGTTATATATAACTTTAGATTTATACTCAAAAATTTAGTAATTATTGAGAATAAATCATTAGCGTTTAGCTTCATTATTATTGCAAGTAGCTCACTTCAGCGCCGTTCACTCTTTTTTGTAGTGAAATTATTCAAAGTTGTTAGCATTTCAGTTTTATCTCTTTATGTTGATTTTGTTGATGTGAATTTGTACATAAAATTGATTTTGATAAGACTGATGAACGACTTTTAGAAAAAAATCCATTTTAAAAATATTTTCAAATGTACACGTTTTCATAGTCAAAACATTTCTAAAATTCAAGTCTCAAATAATTGTGGAGCACTGGCGAAAGGAGAGGCTCAGGTTTTTATAGTCTATATATATATACATATATACCTTTAGATTCTAGATTGATTGTCAAATAAATGAAAAATTCTGGAGAACAAATCATTAGCGCAACGTTAACGATGTCCTCATTGTTATTCTAATCAGCTTTCTTCATTGTTTTTTTGTAGTGAAATTCTTCAAAGTTGTTAAATATTTAGTTATTGTTCTATCTTGCTATTAGATTTTACAAGAAAATAGAGATCAATTTTATTCAATCAATGACCTTTGAAAAAAATCCAATTCAAAAAGATTTTAAAATCAACACTTTTTCATAGTCAAAATATTACTAAAATTCAACTCTCAAATAATTGCAAAGTTCGACGCCAACTGAAATTATTCTAAGTGAAACTCGTCAGTTTTTAAAATAGCAGTTGGCTTTTGGACGTTTATAAATAATTGAAATTAGAGAATCTAAATATTTTTCTTGATTTTATGTTTATAGACAATTTTCACGTGCTAAATCAACCTGAGACTCTCCTCCTCTCGAGTGTCTCTATTGATTACATTCACAGAGAAAGTGTAGTAATAATGCTCATTTAACCAAAAAGTGCATTAGTCTGTAAATTTCGCCTACACAAACCAAAGTTTTTGTTGTATGTTTTCATAATACATCAGAAAGAGAAGAAGCAGAGAGTTTCATGAGTAATAGATTCTGTACTATATGTACTCTTTTCATACACCAAGAGAATTGAAAGTAGACGAGAGAGCTACAGTAATAGCAACATGACAATAAGAAATCAATCCACTTTGTTTTCTCTTCCTTTGTATCTTCTCATCTAATAGTTACTTTGTAGCAGCGATGTCACTTTTTCTGAAAGATATTCCCACGACATTTTCTACTCCAATGTGTGTGCACTGCTACGAGAGATATCTTTTGCTCTACAAGAAATTACTGAGACTTGTCACAGAGAGAATCTATGTGGGCGAATAATGGAAAGAGCATAGTTCAACTATAGGAAAGAGAACTGAAAGCAACAGGATGCTCATCTTACGTCTTCTCACATCTTCTCCAAAGAAGAAGAGAGAGACGAGACAGCCAATCTGAAAAGCTAACAAGTTACAATGTACCATTCGATTATAAAATACCTTTCATCTTGTGACAGAAATTTCAATTCTTATTTCTATTGAAATCGTATAAAAGAATAAAAAGGTATCATATTATGCACTCAAGTTTTATTTGGTAAAAAAAAGTTCTAGAAAGAAGAATTATGAACTGGAAAGTTTTGTGATGCAAAAAAGTTTTCAGCAATTTCCTTCTAAATGTATAACAAGTATTACATAAACGCCTACATTAAATTTACTAAGCTATTGTAATAAGGCAAAATTCTCAAAAAAATTGTATGTATGTATTTATCAAACTCTGAATATTATACGCAGATCGTTCATCTCTCTCTTTATACTCCAACGCATTTTTCTCTCTTTCCATTCTTTATGGCTCTACGTACACATTTGATGTTCTCAGTTCTCACATACATCTAAGCAACTTACACTTCAAACAATCTGCAAATGGAGCAAAACACGAAAGTAATCTGCGAAAATAATCCCATTTCGTATTTTCACTTTCATCTTCATACAATCTTCTTCTTCTTCTTCTTCTTGTTTGCTCTAGTGGTCTACCTTCTCGTTGTTGATCATCCATGTATCAGAAAAAGCTTATGCGTTGTGTAATATTGGTTAAAATTTGACAAAGTCTTTTTTTTTTTTGAGTCAACTAAAAGAAAAACGTAGTAGGAGGAAGAAAGTAGTAGTAATCTATGTACTTAGCTCTTATAGTAATACAGCTTATTTTCTAAATTCATTTCAAGTATCTTTCTTGCAACTTCAAATACGTGATCCATTCAAAAGAATTGCTTCTTATACAACTTTAAAACAATCTCTCATATAACTCTTAAGCTAATTGCACACTTCTGAGAAGAACAAGAATCAAGGTCATATATAAAAATTCAAACGTAGGGAGAAGAAGAAGCTCTTTTGCTGCTTTGGCTACTATGAGTAGAGAACTTGGCTTTTATAATAACTTTTGAAATTCAATGCCTTATTATTATCACCACAAAATCTCTTTTCACAATGACTTTCTCTTATCACCACATTTTACTAAATGACTCCTATCAACTTTCAATGTAAAACTAACAATGCACCTCAAAGGAAATTGCATCACTAAATGCTATATAAGGTTTTGAGTAGTATGGTAGAGAGAACATATTCTTCTAAAATAATCTAAAAGTCATACCATAATGAAAGTACCATTGTGCTAAATT
>VCNE01002775.1:0-12252 GCA_009869805.1 Oncopodura yosiiana
AATGCTCTATGTGATTATGTTACTGCCGAAAAAATTTTACTATTTGAAGATCGTTTTGCTGCAATTGATCTCATTACTAACCGTCAAAAGTAATTATTTTTTAAAAAAAATATTTATTAGAGAGTGTCAATTGTCAACATTAAATAAACTAATGTTATTATTCTTTTTATTTAAAAAATCTAGATGCCCAACAACATTAAGATTTGGATTCTCTAATGACTTTTATCAAATAACTCCTCCACCAAAGTATGGATTGCGAGCTAAACAACAATATAAGGCAAGATTTGTTAAGACTAGTGTTCGCAATCAATTAGCGTAAGTGTTTTCTATTTTTTTAAATCAAAAAATTTTTTGAATCTTGAAATTAATTTGCTATTTATTTATGTTTTAGTAATTTGAAAAAGGAAATTGAAGAGCTACAGACAGAATTTTTAGCTCTCAAACCAATTATTTATGAAAAAAGTCGAAAGGAAGCAGAACTGAGAGAAGAATATAACAAGAGAGCACAACAATATCTTCAATTACGTAGAAGAGAACAAGAAATTACTAGAGAATTGCAACGTCTAGCTGTTAATACTATTAAACCACCAGATGTTGATTCTTTGGTAAGCATGAAAGTTTTAATGTCAATGTCAGTAAGTAATTTTATTTATGGTCAGTAATATTTTTATTTTGATATTTTACCTTCAAAACAGAATGAAGAACTTAGAGAATTGAATGAAGAAGTTGCTCGCTTACAAGTTGAAAGTGATATTGCTCAGAAACTTATCGATGAATATGAGCCAAAATTAGCAGAGTTTAATCAAGAAAGAGAAACATTACAAAATGAAATTCAAAAATTGGGAGAAGCTGTTAACAACTTTCAAGAGAATGCTGAAAAGGCTCAAATCACAACTTCTGCAACTTGATAACAAGATAAATAAAGTAAAATCATTTATGGATGAAATTTCAAAGAAAAAAGCCAAGATTTTGGAAGATGCAGATAAACATCAAAAAGAAATTGAAGCTCAAGAAAATCTTGCTAAAGAGAAATCTGCAGAACGCGTGGACACTGAAAGAAGTGGTGAAGATATTAAAAAGGAAGTTGAGAAACTAAAAGTAAAAATTACAGAAACGGAAAAAGTTACTGGACCACCAGAAGAATTACGAAAAGATTTAGAAAAAAATGAAAGAAAATTGAATGAACATAGGAAATCATTTAAACCAATTTATCTGTTATATTGTGTAAGGAGAAATTTTTTTTACTATTAGTTAGATAACATGATTTAAAATTAAGTTTTTTTTCTTTTTCTGTTATTTAGTCACTGCGAGACTTGTTAGAAATGCAGTTTTCCTTTTTCGAAAAAAGTCTAAAGGAAATGGGAAATAATTTGACGGTATGTTTTCAAGGATTAGCTGGAACTCGTGGTTATAAGGTTTGTTATTATTAAATTATTCTTTTTTAATGGTGATGATTAATAAAAGTTTTTATTGAATTGCAACAGGGAGTTCTAAAAATTGAGCATGAAACTAGAGAATTATATTATTTGATTTGTCCTGATGGACAATCTGACTCAAAGACTGAAGAAATCCTTCAACATGATAATGCTAAATTACAAAAAGTAAGGCTGAAATTTCTATTTGATTCTTTAAAAAACTCATTGTCCTCATACTATAATAATATTTATTTCTTTTCTACTATCACAGAAAAACTCTTGTTGAGTATGCCTCAGGCCTTTCAGGAGGAGAACGTTCTTTTTCAACAATTTGTTTTATCATAGCCATGTGGCAAATTATGAATTGCCCTTTTTACATGTTGGATGAATTTAGATGTATTTATGGATCCTTTCAATAGAAAAACAAGTCAAAGAGCTCTCATTAATCATGCTAAAACTTTCAAAGCACATCAATTCTTTTTGTTTACACCTTTGGATCTCACTGAAGTACCTAGTGCTACAGAAGCTTGTGTTTTAAGGCAAGTATTTTTTTTAAATATTATCTTAATTATACAAAACTTTTAAAAACATCTTTTCTTTCTTGGCTATTATAGATTATATCCACCAGTTCGTAATACTGAACCTGATTCTCCTACTAATGAAAGAGAAAATTTGGACCCATCAAGTTCCGAAAGTTCAGCAACTCCAGTCACGACTGCTAGTAAAAGTAAAAGTAACAAGTCAATGTCACGTAATAGTCGAAAACGACCATATCCTACCATTTCTGATCGTACAAATTCACGTCGTCCTCGTCTCTCTAATCATTAGTAATTGATAGCTTCTCTGCCTCTCTACTATTTAGAACATATACTTCAGAATTTATGAATTTTAGTTTATATTATAGGAAGTTGTATCGAGTTTTGAGTTTATGAAGAAAAAAAAAGAAAATGCCATATATATATATGTATTCATTATTAATGAAATTGTGTCATCTCATTATCGACAAGAGTATTATATAAGCCACGACCAGTGCAGTCATTTTATGTGTCACAACATAATATACATACATACATTATTATTATTGTGTCTTGTGTGATTTAGCTATAAGAAAGAATTATAAGAAAGAGTATTATATAAGCCACGACCAGTGCAGTCATTTTATGTGTCACAACATAATATACATACATACATTATTATTATTGTGTCTTGTGTGATTTAGCTATAAGAAAGAAAAGACATGGGGAAGGTCACAATGCAGGGTATGTTTTGACCCCTTTGGTGGGTTCGAAGAACCCACCAGAGACCCCAAAAAATTTTGAAAAGTTAACATTGGGTAAATGGCGGACACCCTTTCGAAAATTGACCCAACATGGTTTAACACCCCCTGACAAACTGTGACCTTCCGCATGTCTGAATAAGAGTATTCACATTACATTGTACAAGTTATAATAAATGAATTTGTTCTTCTATGAGTGTGAGTGTTGTCTAGCAAACATTTCATTTATGCAGTGAGTAGTTCATCAACTATAATAATCGTTGCATTGATTGTCACCATTTCTCTTCATTTATCAAAATGGACATAGTGTAATTACACATGGCTAGTAGTAGTAAAGACGGTGAAGTAATAACAACATGGTCAAAGAAAGATTCTATTGTAGACAAGAAACAAAAATCAACATCAGAAGAAGACCCTGATCATGATTTTGCAACATTTAAAACTTTAAATAAAAAGAAACGTAAAGCAAGTATCAAAAGTGTTTATGATGATTCATATGACTCAAGCTATGTAGCAAAGTTAACATGTGCTCAGTAAGTCATGATACTTTTTGTTTATATGTATGTAGTAGATTTTATTTTGTACAATTTATATATATAGACGAGCATTGTATTGTCTATTTCATACTTGTTGTTGTTGCGGAAAAGGAAAGAAAGGTAAAGTAGCTCCTGGTGTAAAGAAAACTGGTACTAATGAAGCAAAGCCAAAGAAATCAATTCTAAGAGGAAGATCTACTGATAAAACAGTCGTGCTGGATGATCATCTAAGTACTACTGGTGAAAAGAAACCGCAAAAAGCTTATTTTGAGTCATATAAAAAACTGTAAATCTTCTTATACTAATGGTAATTGATTTCAAGAAAAAAATAATGTTTCATGATGCCCATTAAATAATAAAAGTTTTGTGACAATTGACAACAATAATGTAGATGATATATATCTTCTTTCTAAAAGTGATTTCTTCATTGTTTTGGGCGTCATCACCTTGATTGGCATACAAAACCCAATGAGTTTAATCTATTGTATTAACCAATTTGTATTCAATGATGTACTTCTCCTTCATTATCCAATCCATTTACCATTTCATGCAATGACCAACAACCACCATGCACATTTTCATCTCATCTCTTATATATTGATTTCCATTTAATATACTTTTAGATTTCTTTCTTCCCACAGTTTACCTTTCAGTCAAAAATCATTATTATACAATGATGCACTCTTCTTTTATATGTAAGCTTGCATCAACTTTTTATCCTTTTCCATCATCATAACATCAGTCATACCTTTTTTGTCCATCATGAATGACCCGTCTTATCACCTCTCTCTCTCTCTCATCCTACACTAAGCTCATATTATATCGTTTGTAAATTCTTTTTTTATCTTTGTTCCTATCTCTAATATTTTGTTCTCTGTTTCACCTTTGTGATATATACTCTTCACAGAGAACACAAACAAAACACAACACACCTTAAAACAAACTCTTTTTTAGTGTGTATAGTATTATTATTGTATATTGTTAGGATTTTCAGTATGTATATAAACCTCACTCACGTACAATATTCTCATTGTGTATACACATTGCATTAGTATGTTGTGTAAAGGATTTTTTAGCATGTCATCTCATGATAAAAATGTTTGTAGTACTCTTCTATATTCTATGTTTAACTTTTCTATATTCAGTTTTCAATCTCTATCTGCTAAGTGAAGAAGAAGAAGAGAGCAAGAAGAAACAAAGTGCTTTCATTCAGTCTCTATCTGTCTTACCTGTGTGCCTAAAGTCTTTCTTTTTCCTCCAGAAGAGGTATAGAAAAAAATAATCCTCATAATCTTGAGTTCTGTTATTGAGTGGCGACTACATACCATCTCAAGAACAGGAGGTATGTGGATTTTTGATAACTCATTTCTTCTTTATGTAAATCCTTGAAGGTTGAACACTAGTAGTGAATGTTTTTATAAAGACTGGACTGACTGAGTGAGACATCATGTCCAGATAATTTTCTATATAGAGGAATTTCAGGAGTTGAGATATTAGTAAGTATGCAAAGTGTATAAAGAAATATGTAGTTTCTCCATCTAATATACAAGTATTTAAATAAATACACCACTTTCTAATTGTCTGTGTGCTGCTATATTAGATTAATTATCATATTAAAAGAATCATTATATATTGTATTGACAAGTACAAGATAGTTAGATAGTCAATTTTTCAATTGTCTATATCATGTTGGTTAGAAGAAGTATAGAAGATGAAAACTCTCATATTGAACAGTATGCGTTTCACTTTGAAAAAGAAATATGAAAGTAGAATTACATTTTATACGACTAATCTAATAAGGCTTAAAACTTGTAAAGGTGAGATGAGATGAGCTTATTATTATTACACAGCAGGTTTTAAAAGATCTTTGAAAAAACATCTTCTTACTAAAGTTGCATCTCTTTTTGTGTCGTCCACGCCCGACTTGAGTTATGAATATCGTCATTTTATGCAGCGTTATCTCCGTTTTGTTGTTGCACTTGAGTCGAGAGAGTGAAATGAGACAAACTCATATTATGGTAATAAGCTAATATAAGACTTGAAGAAGAGAAGAGATAATACTACTATCTTCTTCTTATAAACCAAACCTTCTTTTACAAAACTAAAACTCTCTTCAATTCTGGTACTTGAGGGCTGAGAGTTGTTTGTACCCATAAGATTATATTTGCTGTTATGCATAAGAATAAGAAGCAAATAGGAAAAAGATTTAGACTTTTTAGAGAGTGAATATAAATGTAACCGGTTTGCTTTTATATGTACACTTTTGGTTTTTGTGTAGGATGTTACTTAGAAGTTGAAAAAGAGTAGTTAGTGTGTGTATGAATTTTTGAGTGTGTGGTTTGTTGCAGTTATTGGAGAGATGAGCTAATAATCTTTTGAGAGGAAAAGTAACAAGTGTATGTGACATTTCTTTATTTTGGTTTGCTATAGCTTGACTAGATAACGAAGTAAAGTTCATTCCTTGAAGACTCTCTGTCAACTAGAAGAGCAGTGAAGTTTCATTTTTTTTATGGTGGTAAGTGTACTACTGCGCCATAGACTTTTGCCATAGTGAATGGGATTTATAATAGATTCTTGTCATTTCTTCTTTGAAATTGCAGTGTCTGCCACAAAAGCTACTTGATGAATACTCTCACCACTTGATGTTGAGAAAAGTATAAAATGTCAAAATTCATAAGAAGCAATCATACAAGACTCCAGAAGAAAGACTGTAGTAATATTGCATGTAGTAAAAATGTTTCTCAAGCGTCTCTTGTCAACACCATCATCACAAGGAAGTCTCAGTCCACAAACAAGTGATGCATCATCACCACCATGTTCAACAGAAGACGATGACGACAATAGTACTAATAGAAATAGTAAAAAAATGAACAAGAAGAAAAAAACAAAGGAAAATAACAACATTATTGATAACACCGATCCCGGGTCTTTTTCTTGCGCCGAAGTAGATGATGATCCAGACTTGGTGATTTACTGCAGTACAACCGATAATACTGGAAAAGAACAGGATGAGACAGACTACGCAGAAGGAGACGATAACTTGCTGGAGAAATCAGCTGCAAATCCACCCACATCATTATTTCCACAAGAAGAAGAAAAAGAAACGTGTGGTGATGAGGATGATGAATCATCCACTAATGACAGTAATAATACAGTGATCTCATTAAATTATCAGCAGTTACCTAATAGTAATAGTAGTAACGAGAAAGAGTCAGAAGAACATGGAGAAAAAGCAGAATTTCATGAATGGCAATATTGGAAAAATACTTATTGCCCACCAATTCCTGAATTATTATTAGACGTGTCGACTGAAAATAATAATAACAACAATCGTGAGTTTAGTGAAATTTATACCAATCCTTTAAATTGCACCAAATCTCAAGACTCTTTTTCTACAGATTCAACAACTAGTGCTGCAGACGACGACTTTATATTCACTGCTGGACATTATTATTATCTTGTACCTTGTTCAGAATGTCTCAAACTATGCAAAACAAATAAGAATACTTTATCATCAAACACTTCTCCATCGATAACTGTCAATTGTACAAATCCAAAGAGACCTCCATCCATTTTATATATAGATGATTCTCATCCAAACTTTTGTGGTCATCCAAGAATTCTAGTGGGTTCTCATAAAGGTGGAATTCTCTCATTTGGTAAATCAAGTAGTACTCTCATTGCTTTGTCAAGTTGTTTGACAACTTCAACAAATAATAGAAAGACTTTAGTAGATCTTTCACAACAACAACAAGACGAAGAAGAAAATATGGGTAATCAACCTGGAAAAGGAAGTAGCAGTACTAATAAGGAAGGTGGAGATCCTACTACAGGAGGTAGTAGCAGTAAAAAGAAACTTGGTGGACTTTTAAGTAGTAAAGGAAAAGATAAAGACAGTAACAAGGAAAATAGACAAAAAGTTAAAGAGGAACAAGTTTTATATCCAATACCACCAATTAAAACTAGTGTCAAAGCTCAAAAATCTAAAGCTCCATTACCACCACCATTACAGAAACAACAAGCACCTCAGCCACCGAAATTGGGTAAGGTTTTGATTTTATACGGAAATGCATCATGTAAAATATTAGATGAACAAAGAGCATTGCATCTCTTGCAATATATTCATAAGAGATTGAGTATTATGATATAATATAATAATGATAGAATAGAGTAAAATTGTATACTCTTCTATGTAGCCCTGAAGCAAACTCACCCTAACAAGCAGTATAAAAAACTTAACTCAGTTTAAAACCTCATGTAATAACATTACGTAGTGTACATATACTCAATCCTTTTTTCTTATGGTTTTTCTATATAGAAGTAGCTGGTGGTGATGGTGAACTACAACAGCACCTGACTCCAACATCAACAACACAAAATGATGATGATGATGATGGTCATTTGGAAGAGTTTGACTATGAACGTGAGCCTAGTATTGGTGGTGATATCTCTGAAGCTAGTAGTTCAATCACTTTAGCTGACAATAGTTTTTGTACTGCTGCCACTAATGGTGAGTTTAATTTTTAATATTTTTTGGAAGATGTACAAATATATCAAACTATTGAGAGTGTCCCATATGCTATAACAATTTTTATACGAGAGTGTAAAAAAGTAAAGTCGAGCATTTAATAGTTTCAATACAAATCTTCGCTAGTAGAGTCATTCATTGCCAAAATTATAGTACTTTCACTAATCATATGTCAGCTTTTGATAAGTTATATATTATGTGTGTATTAGTGCTAATTTATAAATATAACAGTGAATAATATATGTTGATTACTTTACAGGTTTCAGTATCACAGAAAGTTTTTATTCAGCATTGGGCAATTTAAATGTTGATGACGGAGATGATGATACTTTAAAGAATCACAGTGATCAACTACAGTATTGACAGTGTCGAGGTACGTCAAGAACTTTTTTGAATTTTCATTTATATAAAAAAATTGTATCACGTATATATATACTTATTACAAAGCCACAAAGTTTAACATTAATTTCATTACTATTTTTCTTTTTCAATGTTTATGTTGTTTCTTTACGTAAACCTTATATATTGTTTGTTACTATACTAAATTATATACAAGTCACGTCTTCGTAGGGAAGTTGCAAATGTTGATAGAATTCAATTGAGAATTAATAAGATGGCTTGCAAAATTGACTATTGTGATTTGATACAAAAAAGATCAATTTATATGTAATCATGTAATGTATTGAAAAAAGCTACTGCTGTTGTTGACTATTCATATATGAAGATTTCGATAACCTTTTAGTTGAGTTATACATTTGTAAGCTTCTTCTCATTCTCCGTCAGTATTATCTCAATTCTCGACTAGCAAACTTCTTCGCATTTAAGTTCATCTCATTCAATCACACAAAAATATTTTGTCTTATTTTAAATCTAATTTTTTTCTTTTCTCACTTTTATAGTTGATCATGCCTACTGCCGAAAGTAACGGAAATCTCGCAACAATTGAAGATGAGGGTCAAGTGTTTGCTCCTTCAGACCTAAGTTTTACAACGTAAGTTATTACGATTCCTTTTTTCTTATTGAGAAATCCTTGTTAGTTTAAGAGAAGAGAGAAATACCATTACATATCATGTCATGGTCAATGTTCAAAGTATATAAAGTTAATTGATTTTGACAAGTCGTCTAATATTTCATAAAATAATACATATAGCCACTAGGTAAAAAATTAAAGCCATGTAAGGATCATATATATACTACATGAGATAGATCTAAAATCTAGAGCTTTGTTTTTTTTTTGTGGACATGACATATGACTTTAGAGCAACGGGATATGTCAGTAACATAAGAATTTACTACACTACTGACCACATTACATATTATTTTAGCTAAAACATACCTACCTACCTGTTCTATCCAATTAGGGTAAAACATATCTTTTCTGAGAAAGAATGTACATTGTATACAAAAGTGCAAATTGCAGGTTATGATATTTTTTATGCCTACTTTTGGAGTTTCCTAATTTAATGGGATTTTCATACCATTATTGGTGTTGACAAGCGGATATGTTTTATATGTTAAATATTATAGTTAGTCTCTCTCTTGTAATTAGTATGACATTGATGACAGATTTATGAAGGAAAAATTCATATATTGTAATATGTTGTGTATTTGTTTCTTTTTTAATATAATTTAGTCGCAGCAGCACTCAAAGACCGTTAACAACATCTTCATTTACACTTACAAGAAAGAAAAAAGTTGAACTGTCCTCTGTCTCAAGTCCTGTTGATGATGTACCCGTTGGTTTTGGACTTCGAAAAGATACAACTGTCAGTGAGCAATGTCTTGCAGGTTAGCCTTCATAAATTATCTTTGACTTTTTATTACATATTTTATTTTATACTACTACTATACTACTACTGGTATAATGTAATAATGAGCGCACTCAACCAGAGAAACTGAGTTTCATGCTACTATGAATCTTGTTGACAAAAAATTAAGGAAAATGACAGAGAGAAAAAAACAATAGCCTATACCAGCCAGTGCGTAGTACACTTATTATGAAAGTTCTGTTGCCAAAAATTTCTACTTTTTTGGATACTCTAAAAAAATGTAATAAGCATTACATTGCATTTCCTCTCTCCTTGTGTAGAATAGTGGATCAGATAGGGATCATAGATCAGGTGTCGTCAATATAATTGAGTAATTTTTATGTAAAAACAGAGTGCGATGATATAGGTGTGTTTTCTAAATTCATACCATAGAATAGAAAAGAGGGCAAATCATCATTGAGCAGTTTTGATCATAGTATAGAATATAAAATGGAGCACAGTAATACACCAAACAGCATTGAAACAGTACCTCCCTTCCTTTTGTCATGCATGATGTCAGTCAGTTTAGGTCAGTTAATATTGTATATATATACAAACGCATTTTATTATTGTTGTTGTTATTAGTTGAGCAGACATTAGTGAGTATGTAATATAATGTACCTTTACCACTTTTACATTTTATATAGTCGGAAACCATAAGCTTTAGCAGTTAGCAATAATGAATGAAATCATGAGTCATCATTAGCTTTTCTAAATGACTCACTCATAATACACCTGTACTGTAGTTAGATATAGCATACCATGTGCGTGCCAATGTGGAAGTTAGCAAAAAAGTACTAATCTAGTAACATGGTAAAGTTGGCAATATATTATAAGGTGTACACATTGTTATATTATTGGCATAGGACGAATTTAGTCATTTCACTGTATTCTCTCACAGTCAGTGTAGCTGAGTGTGAAATTAGCAATTTTGTCTTTGTTTTGTTTCTGCATTTTATGTGTGAGTCAGTTCAGTGTGGTTTGATATTTCATGTTGTTCGTTCATAATGTTTAAGTAGTAGTAAAAGTTTGAAATTTCATTTTGTCAGTTGGTTGAATTATTAACTAAAGCAATGCGAAACGATTCTACATCCTGTGATTTAAATAACAATAGTAATTCTAATATGGGAATCGGTGCAAAATGTGTTGACATTTTGTTTCCAGCTTGGGATCGTAAGTTTTTTAAAAGAATTTTTAATGAATAAATCGTTAAAGAATAGAGTCATTATTATTTATTTGCGTAATATTTTGTCTTGTAAATAGCTTTTGTTCATTGTATGACAATTTAGGCTAAGGTTGTCTCTATACATATACATTTGTGTAGTGCGTGAATGAGTCTGTCTCACAAATTGTGCTACACATTTTGTAAGAACATACAAGAAGAAGCATTTAGGAGAGAGAAAATGTAGATAAGATTATGAGGTGTGAAATATTCCTTTTCTCTCTTCAACTTTTTTGTAGTTCCACACGTGTGCACATTGTAGCATTTTAGGTGAACTTTATTATAATGCCAATTTACTATGTAGCGGAGGTAACCATTAGATTAGAGAGAGAGAGAGACGAGTCAATTTGATCCATCTTTTGTGATGGTTTGACATTTTGGCTTGCTGAAAAAGCATAATGGCATCCAATATTTCTGATGAGATTTTCTCAAATGCAAATAATACTACGCCTCATTATGGCTTCTACAGTTTACGCTATCTCTTACTTCAACTCCCATCAACACCAGTGCTAATTAATGACAATGATGATGAAGTTAGCAGAATATTGCATAAGGAAGAGACAGAAAATGGCAATTTTTCTTCTTGGTGGAATTATGTCATTGAACATAATTCAGTTTGTATTCTGGCAGTACGCCTTATTACTTTTTAACCTTTTGGCTACAATTTACATAGTTCGTTTTCGTCGTCAGCGTCATCATCAACAACAACAACAGATTGAAGTCATTCAACTCGACAATAATAATAACAATGATGATGAACATCAAGATTTTTCAGATGTTGAAGAATTTGATAATAATGTAGAAGATGTTATGTCAGAGGATGAATATATACAGAGAATGCTTATTGAAAATGGTTCTGGAGATTATCATTCTTGCAAATATTGTTCTAGTAGTTCTTGTAGTGNTGTCAGAGGACGAATATATACAGAGAATGCTTATTGAAAATGGTTCTGGAGATTATCATTCTTGCAAATATTGTTCTAGTAGTTCTTGTAGTGAATATAGTACGGGTATAAAAGATAAAAAAAATATATCTGTATATAGTAGCAGTAGTTGTTGCGCAATGACCTTTTCTATTTCTAGTTTCTCTAATCATGGGTTTTCTTTATATTTGATGATACTACAGGAAGTGATAATGACAGTGGTGGTGGAGGTGGAGGAAGTAGTAGTAACTTTGTACCACCAAGACGTTATGCTTCAGTCTCAGATGTTCCAGTGGATTCTAATGTACTACGAAAAGTTGCAAGTCTTACTGAACAACAACAAAGTCAACAATCTCTTTCTAAATCAGTTACCAAACCAAAGTTCCTACCTGAAAAGCTTGATTTTAAAATCTATGAAAAGTTTGAAGGACATATGCTCATCAATTGGTTTGTTTCATCCTTACCTGATGAACACTATCTCAGTGACATTATTGCTCCACAAGATTTACGTATATTAGGAGCACAGTTTTGTACATTACTACTT
>VCNE01002776.1:0-15639 GCA_009869805.1 Oncopodura yosiiana
ATGGGACTGAAAAAAGAAAAAGCGTACCTCTCTACAACATAAAAACCTAATTACCTTTCTATTACATATATACCAAGAATTTCATCTATAGTTCATATATAGGCCAAATAAAGAGTCAACATCGATGACGACAAAAAAACGGTATTATACTAAATAGATTATTAGGAAATTTAGACTTAGGATGTACGAACGAAACTCAAATGTTCCTTTTGAAGAAACGATTATTAGTAAAAGTTATTATTATAATGATATAGTCTCGGTAGAAAAAAATGTGTGTGTAATTTGATGGTTGCAGAAGCAGAAATATTCGGGCTTATGTACTCTCTGTGTCAATAGTTTTATATTATATTATAGTGTCATTAGTCATTTTTATTATTGAGTCAATTTTCGTTGATCTTTTCTTATTATATATAGACTAAGAATATATTATATGCGAAGCTGTATTTAGGATAATGATGATAATGACTATTATATAACTTTGATCGTTATTTATGTCATTATGTTCTTTCATATATTCCTTCCTTCATATAGAGAAAGTCATTTTTCTTCATATGAAAATAATGCATTTCGTCGTTTTGCATCAGCTCACAGTTTTATGATTACGTTTTATGCCGACCGCAAGATTGAGACTGGAACAAGAAAAGAGAAATTTTTAATGAGTTTGATGCATAAAATGGTTTTCATTCTAAGTATATTATAAAAACATTAAAAGCAGCAGCTGTGTAAGATTATTATATGGTACAATTTCTATATATAAATATTTTAAGTGTGAAAATAGAAATATTTTATTACTGAAGAGGAAGAAGACAGAAGAAGGAAAAAGAAAATAGGTTGCAAGAGAAAGTCAAGGAGAAAGTACTAAAAATATATAAGTATTAAAATATATATATAAATGTTTAAGAAAGTTGTGCAAGTTATTTTTTAGTATTAGAAAAATAAACTTGTACTAATGGCCTCTTTACAGTACTTGACGTCACAATGTTATTATTACATGTAAAATATAAATATACTATTTTTCAAAAGAAATATTCTACAAGAAAAAAAATAACATAATCTCAAATTCAAGTTACTGTAATGTTAAAAAACAAAAACAAATCGTTCACATTTAAATTGTAGCTAAATTATTATATAATAGAGACAGGAATCGAAACATCAATATGCTTTCCTAGAAACTATATAAACTCTCTTTTAGATCTTCCATGCATTTAACAACTCTTCCTCTAACAAAATTGTTATTGACTTCTGACAAGTATTTATACAATTTATCCTATATATATATATATATATCTTCCACTAAATTTCTTACCTGTAAACAATTAAAGTCATCAAAATAATATCTACCTAGAATATAGCTATATAGTACTCAAGTACTTGTAAACTAGTCTCTGTTGTTGTTGCCAGAATCAGTGACATGAAGCCAAATATTGTAAACAACTATATTATATATATAATTATATTATATCTGAAACTCTTGTCCTTATACTCTCTGTATTATCATTAAAATGGTAGCTGAGATCTTGTTGTCAACAAATATATGTTTAAAAAGTATTGTCGTCAAATAAATGTTGAAAATCGAAAAACAAGAAACTACACTACAAAGTACTATGAATCGCATTAAATCTTATTATGTACTAGATAATTACTCAAATAATATATATATGATGATTCTTTTGATGATACAAAGATTATTATATCTAAATAAAATTGTATTTATTACCAATGAAAAGATTATGATTAAAACAACGCGTCCATTATATCTTTATTTATAGAATGTAAAACATAGAGTCAATAATAATTACATAACTTATAAGTAATTAAACATTGCATTATTTTAAACATCCAACTCACAAAACTTCACCTCATATTTTTTGCGGCTGCCATTTGCTTTTACAATATTATTCGGCAAATAAAAGTTGAACATATAAATTTAAACTGGCTTTTTTTCTCTTCTAAACAACTAAACTGGAAGTGGAATTTGTACATCAGCATATTTTTGACATTAACATTTGGAATGAAATGATTTATTCTTATTATCTAGTATTATGGCAAATGACATTTCATTAGTTTTCCCTTTTACATATATTGCTCAATTATTTCACCACCTCCATGTAACTGAGCTGCCTTATATATATAACATTTATACTTATATACCAGAGAAAGAGGTTCTTTGACGTGTACAAAATTAAAATTTGCTTTCCTCTTTTCTACATCCTATTTACTCTCTCGATTTTATCATATACCAGACTTATATATATATTATACTTATATGTACACTGCACTGTTGTACGTATGATATTTTCATTATATTTCAAAAGACGCAAATATAAGGACGGATCATTTTCAACTGACACACATTTATGTATATTCTTGATATGGCATATTAGTCATCGCATTTTCTTATTTCTAATACATATTATATACAGTTATTAGTATTCCTAGACACATGCTGCAAAGGCATGATTTATTTACACAAGAGTGTAAATATAGAGATTCTTTGAAATTGGAATGACGTGTTGTATTTAGTGTAATTATCTTTTATAATATGTGATGTGTACATATTCAAAAGAGAGCTTAGTTCACTAATAAAACTTTTCTTCACGAGGTATTTGAATATTACATAAAAAGTATACCAGAAACTGTAAATTGTAATTACTACACATGACTTATTTATAGCAGAAGTATTTCTAATACATGTAAATGTAAAGAAATGGAAAGAGTATATAGAGAATCGTAATGATATTTTTACTAGCTGAGAGAATATTTACATAGAGTAGAGATATTTCTGGAAGATTACTTCATACATCTTCTTCACTTCATTATTATAGCAAGACACTGAATCACAGGTACTAATAAGAGAAGCTAACTACGAGCTGAAGATGAGGTATAAAGGCAATATTATATTCTTCTGACTTTTCTTCATTAACTTTTAGTTATAGCAATATTATTCCTGGACGGATACTTTAGAAAGGAATAGAGTACTTCGTTGTATTGTATATTTTTAATGCACTGAGTTTTATATATGAGTCTATGCTAAAATACTTGTAAGAACAAACAGTCTACACTTTTTAGTTAGTAGGTTGATGAAGGGCTTAATAATACGTATAATAGCTGATCTATTTTTAATTAATGCTTACAATGTATTTATGTAGAGAATATATATATGCATATATATTGCAAGTTTTGCAGTCATTAATTCTATATATATATATACTATCTACTCTATATAATATAGTATGCACTACATGCTAATTATATACTCTTCATTATATTTCACTTTAGCTACTTTACTATAACTCTATATTTATATAGTTTCCCCTTTAAACTGATTTTTGTTCTAGTCTCTCGTCTGCAGAAAAATGTACAATCTCACATAAAAATTTTTGGTATATAATAAGTCTATATTTAAAAATGTAGATTCTTTTTAAGTAGTTTTTCATTTATATAGATTTAGCCATGATTGTTAGGCATAGGAATCATTGGTCGATTTAGATTTTGCATTAATGGAATCAGAACAGAAGGTTGTCCTGCTTCTCTTAAAAATGGATGTTGAAGTAATTCTGTTGCTAGTTGCTCGTTGAGATGGATCTCTGTAATAAAATAGAAAGAAATTAGCTTTTACTATTATGATCATATTAAGAGTCTCTTCTCTTGATCTTGATCTGATACACGTACCTCACAAGTAGTCTATCCAAAAAGCTTTGTAATTTTGTAGAAACCTATACAGCAATTCAATTCAAAAGTACATTAGAGACTCATTTGCTTTTATAGTATACATGATGTCAAGAAAGAAAATGATAAATGGCAAAAGGCTAATTGTAGAGGAGAGAAAGAGAGATCAATACATTTAAGCGTAGGCAGATAATGAGATGGAACAGAAGCTTTTGTATTTAATGAAGGTGAAACATATCATGGTAGATGATAAAGGCTATCATTATAGAGTGAAATAGATTGACTTACTTTATGTGTATTTTTTAGTTTGGGTGGTGGCATGTCACGTATGCGACGCATAGCTTGTAGTGGTGGCTCATTAAAGAACGGTGGCTCTCCATCTACCATCTCTATCACCTGCAATAGTATTCATATTACAACGCAAAAAATCAGAGCATGATAATAGTATATAGGTAGTAGTATAATTTGCAGAAATTTGTCACACGAACCATTATTCCCATCGACCAAATATCTACTTCCGTTCTGTAAACAAAAAAATACAAATGAATGAATATATATAGTCAGAGATAATATATGTATTAAAATAAAAGCCTCACCCATAAGGCAACCTTCCAATAACCTAAAATAAATAAGAATTATAGATTTTAGAGAATGCATAAATAAATAAATATATTTGACTAAAACTAATATTTTAAACATACTTCAGGAGCCTGCAAAAAATAAAGACAAAAAAATTCAAAATTAGTATGAAATTAATTTATTTCTAATTAGTTTTTTACCATCCAGTATGGAGTTCCAACTAATGACTTCCGTTTGGGAAGTTCTAGTGACACTTGTGCACAAAATCCAAAATCTGATAATTTCACCTACACATAACAAAAAAAGTTGCACACATATAATAAAGTAATTAAAGTTTATCTATTTTTTGTCACAAATGACATTGATCGCAATAGTCAATGTCAATTGCGTGGCTAATTATATGTTATATAGTACTTACCCTGCCATCAGCAGCCAAAAGTATAGAGTCTGATTTAATGTCTCGATGAATTACACCTTGTGAATGTAAATAGGCTAGAGATTTGAGACACTGTCGGCACACAGTAGCAATCTGCTCTTCATCCATACGAGAATGCCTATACAACAATGTCAAAAAAGATACTCCTTTAATATATGAGACAATGAGACATTAATATTCGTTAGGATATACAGATATATACATTACGTAACAACATCAGTAAGAGCCCCGCCTTCTAAGTACTCCATTACAACCCAAAGCTCATCTTCAACAAGAAAACTGTCATACATCTCAACTATATAATAAACAATATATATACAAAATTATTAAGAATTCTATATAGATGCTTATATGCAGATATAAAAAATCAAACATAAAATCTTACCAATAGCTGGATGATGATAGTCTCTCATTATAACAACCTGTAAAAGGAAAGTATTAGAACGCCCATGTTAAACAATTCAAATGACATTTCCGTTCTCACGATAAGGAAATTATTAAGCTCATGTAGACAGATTTGTATGTGTACACTCTTGTATATTTCCTTTAATTCTATGTATACTACATGCTATACCATATGTCTAGGTCAGGAAATCCTTAAAACTTTATTAGCTCTAATTGAAATATAAAAAAATTAACACTCACTTCATTAAACAAAAGTTCTCGTCTCTGACTGTTTCCTTAAATCCATCTTTTTGACAGCGACTTGCTTTCCCGTTGTACGATCTGTTGCAATACATACAATTCCTGTTGAGCCTTCACCAATTTTAATGAAATTTTCTAAATTGTGTCTTGGATCTCCTGGGCTAACAACCATTTGCAATGCACTCTTAAACTGTAAAAATTACCATATCAAAAAGATAGCAATAAAAATTAGTCTTCCATTGTTCCTCCTAACTATAATAATCATTTTCATACCTGTTGATGAGTAAGACGATGTTGCTCAGGTTGTTGCTGTTGATTTTGTTGAGGTTTAGGTGGTAACTGTAAAGGAGGCTGTGGCTTACTATTTTGATTATGATCCATTGAACTTTGTTGTTGTGATTGTTGTAATTTAGGAGGAGGTGTAAGCTTGACTGATGGAGCTTGATGAGGTGAATGTTGTTGTTGTTGATTACTATTAGGAGAATGATGATTTGATCCCATATTAGATTTTATCATCTGTTGATTATTATTACTTCCATGACTTTGAACTGGTGATGGCTGACTGCCTGTTGTTCCACTTGCACTAACACTTCCACTTCCAACACTACTGCTAATTGACATATGTTGTTGTGGAGTCGTAGCCACTGTTGGTGTGAAACGATTATTATTTGTATTGACAGAAAATGACTGAGATGGTGGAATAATTGGTTGTTGTGGATGTATACTATGTTGTTGTTGATGATGATGAATAGCACCAGGAAAACTGGTTGATGAAGTCATGCCACCACCATTCATATTATGTACATTATTGTTGACATTATTATTTGTATAGTTCCATGCACTTCCATTGCCTTGTTGTTGCATTGGTGAATGTTGTCCTCCATCCATTCATTAGATTTGATGGTGTTCCATTTCTCTGTTGTGGATGGAAATGTTGTGGCTGAGGAGGAACATTGCCAGTTGACAATCTATTTGGATGTTGACCATTTAACATTGAGCCTTGATAACTATGTCCATTTCCTCCTCCTACAGGCAATATTGGTGAAGGTTCCTTTAAGTAATAATAAAGTTATGTATTATTCATTTATGCATTACGTGTTGCAACAAACTTATGCATGTCTGTCAATCACGTTTTTAACAATAGTATGGTACACGTGCTAAGAAATTGTAATTAAGTTTTAGGTTTCACTTACTTGAACAACTCCATTAGAGAAAAGGGTTGGAGTCGCACGACCATGAACGTGTGGAGATTGTGAAGTCATCCTTTGATGAAGAGGAATCATTGATGAATGATTAGGCATTCTCTTTTAAAAGTAAAAAAAAACAATTAAAATATTTGTATAAATATTATGACAAATGATAAAAGAGACACAATACCTCATTTCCATTAACTGGAAGCTGATGAGGTGAGAATCTTGATGATGATCTTGAGTGTGAAGAGTCTTCTTCTGGCACTGTTGGTGGTAAATTCATACGAAAATCTCGTCTTAATCTTGGTGGACTTTGTGATCTTAATGAATTGGAACGTGCCACACTAGAAGTTTTTGGAATGCCTCCTTGTTGTCCATCTATTTTAACAACAGAGTCACCACGTACAACTGTTTTTAAATCTAAAATCTCTGTATGTGTAATTTCGGAAGGATCAACAAGAGGTAGAGGACGATTAGTACTTCTTAAAATTTGATTGTTTCCAACAATCGAAGCCCATTGTGGAGGCAATCCAATAAATTTCCCTTCTTTTTTATCGTAGCCTGTGTGAACTCGATGTTCAAAATTTGTTGGTTGACTAATTAAAACCTTCTTTTTCTTTTTCCCAAACATTTTGACGGTTTATGCAATTTTGTACTGTAAGTAAGATATGCGTAAGGCACACTTTTAATGGACGGATGTAGGTGTTTTGATAATTGAATGAGTCAATTCATATGTATATAGGAAGGTTCTGAATGTTGATATATACCAAACGTGCTGCACTCGTGAGTGAGCTTATCTTTTTTTGTGACTCAATGGAATTTTATGTTAAGACTTATTTTATCTACTGATATTTCCACAGTTGAGTTGATTTTATGTGAGTTCATTTCACTCTCAAAAATTGGCTTGGTGTCAATGAAAACACAAATTTCTCTCTCTCTCTATATATATATATCTTGTTGTCAACAATATGTCTTGAGTAATAATAATAATAAAAACAACACTTTTTATAACACTTTATATATTGCACTTATTAGTTGTNAACACTTTATATATTGCACTTATTAGTTGTTCGTGCTCTTGAGCATTCCAATTTCAAATGAGTCAGCAATGAAGCAAATCATAAATTTTCATAGTGCAGAACATGAGACGTGAGTGTAAAACAGAGTCTTCTTTCAAATATCAAATTACACTTTGTTTTGCATATACATATGTATGCATCGGAATATATTTATGTTAATAATGTAGTCGTAAAACAGAACAAACTCCTAAAAATATTTTTTAAACTTTATCAGTATAGTAGAGAACTGAATTTATGAGCGTCAAGTCAATCACTGACATAACAGAGAGAATGCTGGTAGTTTAATATATGTAACGTATATCAGGATAATATCACATAAGAGTATTATTTTGAAATAATCAAGTCGGTCAAAGTATCACGTTGAAACGTCGTATAGTCTAATGTAAATACGGAATCAGGAAGTGCTTGTCTCCACTGAGTAAGCAAAACTCTGATGAGATAAGAAGAAAGTCAAACTAAAAGAAAAATTGGAATGGACGATGGCGACACATAAAAAAATAATGGAATTTGTCACGAGCTGTAATAATCGATCTCTTCTTTTTCTTTTTGTTGTATAAAAAGGAATTTCAGAGAATGGTGGTGCCAAATAAAGAGAGTATACAGTATTTGTCACTTTTCTTATAATTTATATCTTCTTATTGCCTCTCTCTCTCCTTTTGTGTCTATCTCACTTACAAATATGTCACAATCTCACAGTCACTTTTCTCCTCAAATGAATGAGAATTTCGATCGGTTTGTTGGATACGATCGTAGCATAAGAATGTCAACGGCTGTTTCTGTTGTAATCAATGATGCTCAAATCCACATCAAATTGCATTACCACATTCTACTGGTTTACATACTTAAAATTTGTCACTGCATGTGGCAGATACGCACTGAAGAATTAAATTTGCATAATTTATAATTTATATTCTTTGACTTCTTGTTTGTGTAGCTTTGTAGAGATGTGTGTGTTGCACAATGTCGAAATTCAATTGAGTCAAAAAATCACATTTTTTCAAGAGACACTCACTGAACATTAAGCATATGTCAGTCTAACAAGTAAGTGGTTTGAGTATAAAACTGGAAGCTACTTCAATTTTTTTCCTTCTTTGGAGTATTAAAATGTTGTATATTAGAGAATGGAATATATCAGTTGCTTCTGCAGTTACACACTCACATCAAGAAGACTTATTAAGTAAATATAAAGTGAGAGATATGGTGATGATAATAAATGAGCGATGTGTTTAGTTTAGAGTTCAAGAGAGCATAAAACCATAATATTGTAAACAGAAAAAAAATATAATGTATATACACTGCACTTGTAGATTAGCAGATGCTTTTTCTGGTTAGTAGTAAACGAAATAGACCATATCAAAAAATTAACAGAATTTTTCTGCACTCTATACCACCAAGGGATTTTTATTCCAAATATTTTGTGTTGTCCTGTCTGTTGTTGCTCTGTGTAGAAAGTTGTGTAATCGATATAATAAGTAAAAATGTTTCTGTTATTAGTAGCCAAAAATTTCTTGTAGTAAATATATATAAATGTATTACAACAGTCTTGCCTTGATGCACTTTACTATATATATGTACTTATAAGAATTAAAAAATCAGTGCGTACTTGAAAAAAGGTTTGTTGCAACTACATATATACAACAATAATATTATTAGTTCTAAATGTTATGTAGTGTGGTAAGGGAGAGGCATCTTGTCTTATTGACTGTATAGTAGTAGTAATATGTTATAGAAGTATATACAATGTACAATATAATATTCCTACAACATAACTCTAAAGGTTGTTGATGAAGAACGCAGAAAAAAGATATCCAGTCAGAAAGAGAAGAGTAGTACAAGTATATAGTAAGTAGTAATACTGATTTTTATAAGCTACAGGTGTACAACAAACAGTCACGAAGAAATATATACACATGTGTGTACCAAAGGATTGTATATATCTTGTCATGAATATATATGTATATCCAGTAGAAAGAAACATTAAACAATCATAGCTAGTTGGTTGCATTGCATTTATGGGAATGGCCCAAGGAGGTTGCCAAGAAGTAGAAATTTTCATAGAGTAGATATTACAGGTGAGGGTAAGGTTGACTCTTTATTTTGTAAGCTGGTATCCTGTCCTATCTATCTACAATATGTGTTTCCTTTCGTCCTATTTTTTTGTTACAACTTGGTCTCCTTCGACGACGGCAACAACTCCAAATCTCCAACAACAGCCACCACTCTCAAAGAAGAAGAATGGATATTCTATATGTATATACTTTCCATTTCAATGTGTGCTTCCCTCTCTCTTTTACAAACAAGTAGTGGCCATTAGTTAGTTGAAGATATGGAGTTACATTGTAGTATTGTTGCTCTTGAGTTCAGTCTCTGAATGGTGATGATGATGGTAATGATGATTATATGAAAGAAAGATATGAAGGCCTGCAGTCAATATCATAATATTATTTGCATATGAACGAAGAAGAAGAAGATGCTTTTCAAGATTATTGGTAGGTCATTTGATACATTGTATGTTATTTGAATACCTAAATACTAGTATCAAGTGTCATAGAACTTGTTATAATGTATTAGAGATAGGAATGTAGTTTTTGAGATGCATATTATTGAAAGATTGGTTTTTGCATAGAAGGAATTTCATGATACAGAAGTTTCATGTAAAAAGTCTCACTTTGCCTTTCACTCGTACTAAAAGAGTTAAGAGGCTATATTAGTTGGTAAGTTGATGATGTGCAATGTATCGAGTCATTGATAATTATAATTTATTCATATGGTGCTAATTGCTTCCTATGATATACGATACACTGCTAATTACATTAGGCAAGTGAATGATTCACTGAGGCTCTTGAGAGTAGAGAAAAAAGTCGCCACCACGAGATGTTAATGTAAGCACTACAAATAGCAAACGGCTCCAAGTTTGAGCAGGAAAGTCTGACTAATAAACATTTGAGTGAAGAGTTAGAAGAAGAGGTGTGGTAAAGTGGTAAATAAAACAACAAATTAACTGTCAAAATGGACAGTAAGGGAAGAAAAGTCATAGTCTGTGATAATGGCACTGGAGTAAGTTTATAATTAGTTGTGTATTTATTATATTGTTATTGAATATAAGCTAAAGCCGGTGTTTAATTTCTTTGACAATTGCAGTTTGTAAAATGCGGATATGCTGGCTCTAATTTTCCTGAGCACATTTTTCCATCAATGGTTGGAAGGCCAATTATTAGAGCTGCCAATAAAATTGGAGACATTGAAGTCAAGGTATGAATAATATTTATAAAATGTCAACACTTTTATATTTGATAATTTATAAAACACAAGAAACTTTTGAAAAATTGTCAATCACAACAGGTTGATGTATGTAAATTATATAAATGAATCAGGTTATGATTTCTTGAGATTTAGAGTGTGAGTTTGATTTTGAATGTAAAAGACTAACAACAATGTTTTGATCTCTTTCAATGTTACCTTTTAATATACATACAATATATTGTTTGTGTTGTTGTAATTAATAATGCTAACAGGAAGAGGATATTCCAAGTAAGTGTTTAATGATGAAAATATATGTATATCTTTTTGGTAGTAATAGTGCTACTCTGCATGGTAAAGTATTAATTATTAAGTTTTGTGAATGAAGTATGAGTATTGATATTATTGACTAGAGATTTCATTGCTTTTGATTTTGATTTGATAGTTTACTTATATTTACATCTCAAAATATTAATCCAAAAAAATGTTTTATTAATTTCATTCAGGACTTGATGATTGGAGATGATGCTAGCAAACTTAGATCAATGTTGGAAGTCAATTATCCTATGGAAAATGGAATTGTTAGAAATTGGGAAGATATGCTTCATCTTTGGGATTATACTTTTGGATCAAACAAAAAGTAGGTTCATGTAATAGTAATATTACTAATACATTATATTAATTTATTGTCTTGTTATTCTTTAAGTGAATATTGATCCAAGAGAATGTAAAGTCATGCTGACCGAACCTCCTATGAATCCAACTAAAAATCGTGAAAAAATGATTGAAGTTATGTTTGAAAAATATCAATTTGCTGGAGCCTATATTGCAATTCAAGCTGTTCTTACTCTTTATGCTCAAGGTTTATTAACTGGAGTTGTAGTAGATTCTGGTGATGGAGTTACACATATTTGTCCAGTTTATGATGGTTTTGCATTGTCACATTTAACAAGAAGACTTGATATTGCTGGAAGAGATATTACAAGATATTTAATCAAATTATTACTACTTAGAGGTTATGCCTTTAATCATTCTGCAGATTTTGAAACTGTAAGAATGATGAAAGAAAAACTTTGTTACATTGGATATAATTTGGAAACTGAACAAAAGTTATCACATGAAACAACTGTATTAGTTGAAACATATACATTACCAGATGGAAGAGTCATTAAAGTAGGAGGTGAAAGATTTGAAGCTCCAGAAGCTCTATTTCAACCACATTTAATTAATGTTGAAGGACAAGGAATTGCTGAACTTGTATTTAGTACAATTCAACAAGCAGATATTGATATTAGACCAGAATTATATAAACATATTGTTTTATCTGGTGGTTCAACAATGTATCCTGGTCTTCCTAGTCGATTGGAAAGAGAAATTAAACAATTGTATTTGGAACGTGTACTTAAAGGAGATGCTGAAAAGTTATCTAAATTCAAAATTAAGATTGAAGATCCACCAAGACGTAAAGATATGGTATTTATTGGAGGAGCTGTATTAGCAAATGTGGGTATTTAATATTTAACTATTTCATCCTGTTAACTGTATATAAATCATTTGCTTATGATTTGTTTCAGGTTATGAAAGATAAAGATACATTCTGGATGTCAAAAGCAGAATATGATGAAAAGGGTGTTCGTGTATTAGAAAAACTTGGTGTTAGAGCTGGTTAATTAATTGAAATTAATATACAAAAACTGCCATCACACAAAAAAAACTGATCCAGTATACACCAACAAAACAATATTTGTCTCTCTTTCTCTGTGTTTTTCTGATAATTGTTTGTTTGTTTGTCTTTCTTTTAGCAGACTCTGCGAAAGTATAATTTATGTACATTTTTGTTTATCATAGAGTAGAGACATTTTTGAGTGATCATTCATTCCAAATGAGGTCTCAAAAGCAATAATTAAAAATAAAATGTAATCTATCAATCAACTTTGTATCTTCTATTATATTTATCATTTAACTTTTGATTCCTAATAATATTTATAGTAATATATATATATATTGTAAATGTTATGTAAAAATGTCAAGATGTATAATATAAGAAAAATAAAATGCTTAAATATTAATTAAAAATTCAATATGATAGCATTTTCATAATATGTACTGTTATACGCATGAGTAATAAATAAGAATGCCAAGTTGAGACGAAAGAGGTAAGTTTTAAAAACTCTCTCTTTTGGCTACCGACAGCGAAAAAGTTCTCATCTTGTTTTTGTTCTGCTCTTGAAAAAATTTCAATAAAAATGGCAGAAAGAAAACGAAAAAGTCAAGTTTTGTCAGATTCTGATAGTGACTCAAATGATCTTTTGGCTACCGACAGTGAAAAAGTTCTCATCTTGTTTTTGTTCTGCTCTTGAAAAAATTTCAATAAAAATGGCAGAAAGAAAACGAAAAAGTCAAGTTTTGTCAGATTCTGATAGTGACTCAAATGGATCTGGTTCTGGATCAGATTTGGATAAGGTAAAAACTTTTGTAAAACTACTTTTAAACCAATAAAATACCAGTGTCCCATTTCCTGACTGCTATGTCATACATCAGATGTTCAATGTTGTTAATTTCTACCATTATCTCTCTCATTTCTTTTAGGAAATGTTATCCATGTCAAAAAATAAGAATAAAGGAATTGTTCCACAAAAGAAATCAGATGGAGATTCATCAGATTCAGGTTCAGATTGGGGATTAAATCAAAATAAATCATCATCAAAAATTAAAAAGAAAAGTAAAAAAGCAGCAAAAAGAGCTAGAAGATCTGTTAGTGGTGAAACTGATTCATCTGATTCTGAAGATGATATTAAACCAGATTCTAAAGGATCAATAGTACAGCAACAACAACAACAAAATAATAATAATTCATCTTTATTATCATCATCCTCTGATGCAATTAAGAAAAATGCATCAGATTTGGAAGAAGGTGAAGTTTCATCATCAAGTGATTCTGATGACTCATCAGCTGAAGAATTTAATGATGGCTATGATGAGAATTGTATGGGTGACGCCGATGATCAAGCTAGATTAAATCAAATGACAGAAAAAGAAAGAGAACAAGAGATTTTTAAAAGAATTGAACAAAGAGAAGAAATGAGAACAAGATTTGAAATTGAAAAAAAACTTCGACAAGCTAAAAAGAAAGAATTGAAAAGACAAAAAAGAGCTGAAATGCCATCATCTTCATCATCAGCAAAGTTTAAAATGGATGCTAAAGAGAGAAGTAAAGAACGTAAAAAGACTGTCGAAGGTAAAGTTGATAAAAAATCACAAGCTATGGATGCATTAAAAGCACAAAGAGAAGCAAGAGAAGAACGTGCTAAAGAGAAAGAAAGAAAAATGGAAGAAGAAAAGAAAAGACGTGAAGAAATGGGTACACAAGATGATGATGATGATTTACCAATTAAAGATGAAAGAGATGAAAAGAATAAAAAAAAATTAAAAGCTTCAGATATTTATTCTGATGATAGTGCCTCTGATTGGGATGAAGATGATAAAAAAGTTAAAAAACAAAGTCGACAGAGTAGCTCAAGTAGTTCTAGAAGTGGTTCAGACTCAGAACCAGAAGAAAGGTAATTCTATAATAGTAAACATTGATGGAATCAAGTTTTCTAATAATTTGAATTTTATATCTTTTATTATTATAGAACAAAGAAACCACAATATGTTGAAACTCCAGCGCAGCTAAATAAAATTAGACTTACTCGTGACAAGCTAGAAAAGTATGTTAATAATGAGTTAATATTTTACTTGTTCTTTTCAACTTATACACTAATAACTTTCTTATTATTGATTCATAGATGGGTTCATTTACCATTCTTCAGTACAGTTTGTAAAGGTTGTTATGTTCGAGTTGGAATTGGCAGCGGTGATAAAGGATTACCAGTCTACAGAATAGCTGAAATACTGGAAGTTCTTGAGACTACCAAGATTTATACTCTTGGAAAAACTAGAACAAATAAAGGATTGCGTCTTCGTCATGGATCAGATGTTAGAGTCTTTCGTTTGGAATTTATTAGTAATGCTGATTTTAGTTCTACAGAATATGATAGGTGGGTTATAGCTTGTCAGAAACAACAGGCACAATTACCTACACTTGATGAAATTGAGAAAAAATCAAAAGAAATAGTTATTAGTGACAATTATGAATTTAAAGAATCAGACATTGAGCATGTAAGTACCTCTGTTAATGATGTAAATGTATTTTCCATTATTATTATCATATAATAATATATGTTGTCCTTCTTTATCAGATTGTTCAAGAAAAGGCAAAATTCAAACAAGCTCCTGTTAATTTTGCTGTTAAAAAGACTGCTCTTATGAAGGAAAAAGAATTGGCTTTACAAAGAGGTGACGAAGCTAAAGCAGAAGAACTTCAACGTGACATTAATGATTTGGATGAGCAGGCTAAAGCTAGAGATAAAGCTCGTACTGCTAATATTGCTAGTATTAGTTACATCAATGAACGTAATCGTAAAATGAATGTTCAAAATTCTGAAAAGGCTATTCTTGTAAGTTGTATCAATGAAGTATATTATAGCATACTTATTACTCATGATTTGTACTTTTTTACTACTACTCTCTATAGGAGGAACATAGACAAAATAAAGGACTAAAAGTTGAAGATCCTTTTACTAGACGAAATACAAAGCCAAGAATTGTCCATAGACCTACTACATTTGCTGATGCTATTAGTATTGAAAATAATGTTAATGCTACTTCCATCACAAATCTTGAAGATTCAAGTTCAATGTCTCCTTCTGTTGTTGATGGAATTACATCTCCAATTGAACTTGAGACTAAACCATTAGTA
>VCNE01002777.1:0-23056 GCA_009869805.1 Oncopodura yosiiana
AGACAAAATTAACAATATCTATCAGATTCATATCATGTAATTGCATTGAAAAAAAATAATTGGCTGATTGGTTTTTCTTTTCTATTTTCCTTGAAAAAAAGTAGTATATAGTGTAGTTAGTGGTTTGGTTTTCCTAGAGTTACCTTGTTTAGATGAAACTACAGTGTTTATTATTTGCATTTTACAACATGATACAATTGTCACTCTTTTGTTTCATTTTTAAATCCCTATAAAAATATAGTTTAGTGGTGCCACCCAGACTCAGAGTCATATTTTTGTCATACCATAACATTATTAACTCATATTCAGAATCTCGAGTGTAACTATATTTCTATTTAGTTTGTAGGTTTATTATATATAAACCTTGGCTGCAGGAGTGTACCTAATGATGATAAAGGTGAAACTGAACTCTCAGAAGAGAGAAGAATCACGTCACATCCGTTTACAAGTTTTTAGATAAGGTTATTTGTTGGTATGTACAGTATATTTCTCTCTATATATTACGTACTCTCCTTTCAAGACTATGTTGGTTGGTGTTGAACTGTTTGTTGTTGAAATAAATAGAGAGAACTTGAGTTTTGCCATGTTCGTATCGTGTTTTTGTGTCCGTCTATAAACACAAAAACATTAAAATTGTGTATAACGTTTTTTGTTTTAGTTTTGATGAAGATTGTGAGATAGTGACTTTATGTATGTATCATGTTATATTACTCAGTCAGTGAATAGGTTGAGAACTGAGATTTTACACATTGAGAGTACTGTACTTTTTTGTATATATATATGGTTGCTTACTCATACAAGGTGGTCCGTATAGTTTGTATAATTCCGTAATATAAAGTTTAGTCAGACTCACACCTTTGTGATGTAATAGTGACGGCAAACCTTTAGTTGTGTAGATGTAGATTTTTTGAGTAGTGCTGTCGATGAAAATTCGCACGCAAGTTTGAAGATGAGAAAAACTCAAGCAGAGCAAACAAGTTAAAATTGCTTCTGTAAATTTGTAATTTGTAAATGTAATATAATTTTCTTCTCATGTCATAATAATGAACCATGCAAAGAACAAGAACCAAAAATTTCACAACATCTTGTTATATTTTCTTCAAATTTAAGGATGCATAGAAATAAATCTTTAAAGGAGGGTCATCCATCCTATTCAATGCTTAAACCAATCAGTTTTACTAAGCTAAAGTGTCATTCTGTCACATATACCAAAGCAGCAGCATTTCAATGTGCAGTTGTCTGTCGTCATTTTTGTCTCCTCTTGTAGTTTTAAGTAACCTTTGAGTCCCGTTTTTTGTACTGTCATCTGTTACACATTGTCATTGTTTGATTATTACTCATTGTATTGTTAATGTTGCCCTTACTTGTTCCAATTATCTGTTGTAAAGTTTGATGTTTGCTTTAACTAATACTGTTAGGAGACGAGAAAGAAAAATGTGTCTAACTGAATTGAACATTTAGATTCTTTTAGAATGTAGAAATAGTAATTCAGAAACTATTTAGTATCTAGTAGCTGTCGTTAGAAAAAGTGTTGCAGCAACACAGTTTATTTTTCTTTCAGAACCAGAGACAGACATGAAACAGTTGTATCTTATATGTATGTAGTGGCTTCATTGCTGTTTGACAGCAGCAGTACTATAAGAAAGAAATGGTAAAAAAGTAGCAATACAAAAAGGATAATATAATAATGATGATACGAGTTTTACTGTAATATGATGTTTGTAGTGATGTTGGTTCATCGTTGGTTTGCTGAGTTTGCTCAATTGCTTCTTTTTCTCTGCACTCTGTGATACAAGAATCATCAGTTGAAAAGTCAAAAAGTATATATAAAGTAAAAAAGTAGCAATACAAAAAGGATAATATAATAATGATGATACGAGTTTTACTGTAATATGATGTTTGTAGTAATGTTGGTTCATCGTTGGTTTGCTGAGTTTGCTCAATTGCTTCTTTTTCTTTGCACTCTGTGATACAAGAATCATCAGTTGAAAAGTCAAAAAGTATATATAAGCAGCATTGGTAAAGAAGGAGAGTCGACTGAACTTTTCTTACTACTACTAAAACTTTATTGTCCTCCTCAGAGTCTCGAGACTCGAGGTTCTAGAACCAGAATGAGAAGAAGGTAGCAGATGTGATTTCAGTTTTTTTCTCAGTAGTAGGCAAAAGAAGAAGACTTGAGTTTGGTTGGTGGTGCTATGTAGATAGTTCTCTAGCTAGCAAGTTGCAAATAGTAATGAGTAGCAGTAGTAGTTCAACTACTGTAGTTGTCGTAATAAACACATATACATACAAGAAAGACCAATTTCAAAGCTATCAAAGCCATGAATAATTTGAATAAGAGACTAATGAAGTTAAATGCTTGTGATTCTACTTGTTGATGATGAATGTTGTAGATTTAAGAAAAAGAAGAAGAATGAATGGAGTAAATTTTTTCATGATTTTAGAGTAAACAGTCAAAGAATATTCATAATTATATATCATGAGAGAAGTATGTAAGAGCATTCAGTGTCAAGTCAGATAAGATTGAGATGAGATGCGAAAATTGAAAATTATGTGGATTTTTTTCTTTCTCATTTTTTTCATTTCATATTTCTTCTGTTATCTTAGCATGTAACATGCTCGCTCATCTTCTCTCTATCTCTCGTCATGACTTGATTAAATGAAAATTGAATTCTTTCATGTGGTGGTGGTCTCGTAGTGGTCTGTTGTGCTTACTAGTTCTTTCTGATTGCGGTTATATAATATATATACATACCTGTGTAGAGGAGAAACATGTAAAAATATGTAATGAACGGAATTATTTTTGCAAGAAAAGAGAGAGAAAAAAATAATTGGAATAAGTAATAACTTGTTTAGTTGTTGATAGAGTTTTGCATCACATATTTTAAAAAAAAATATTTAAAGGCTGACTTTTTGGTAGTGTAAAAAACAAAGAATGAAAGTGAGATGGTTGATTATTGTTATTATTATCTAAACGCAATTAGTAAACCATTACTTGGGTGTGTAGCAATAAGCAAGTAGAAAAATTTAAGGTGCATTACATTTTTGGACAAGAAGGGTGAGATTAAACTTGACGATGCTTTCTAAGTTAATTGGATTTTGTACTCTAGTTTTTTATAATCATGTCAGTAGTAATAACAATAGTTTAGTAGTAGTGCAACAGAGAGAGAGACAGAAATGGAGAGCAGAGCATGGGAATTAGAAATGTAAACAAAGAATTATGTTATTGTTATTTTGTGTCTTTGCTCTGCTCTCTGTAATTCTTTTTGTGGGATTGTCACGTCACATTCAAATACCACATAGGTCATTCCTTTCACGAAGAGTTAATTACTGATTGTGTAATCATAAATTGTGAGATTGTTGCAGTTAGTGGTAGTATAAAGTCTTGACTTGACTTTTAGACCCTAGATTGAAGAAAGAATTCTATAATGATGCTAACCGTGTCATATTTCTCATTCATGTTATATAAAATGAGAAATGTAGTAGTAGCACAACAAGACTTGTTTACTTTGTTCCAAATGAATTTTCTCTAGAAGTATTTTTTATGTTGTTTATTTACATAAAATTCTTTTTTTTCTCATGATGGTTTGGTTACAATTATGACGACTTGTAGGAGTTTTAAACGAAACATGAGATGACACAAACCTTGACTGCTGGTATGTATGTCAGCTCTATTAATGAGTAATTTTTATCATGTTGTATATAAGTTTTATTTTACCATTTAAGGATTCCCTTAAAGCAATTTCATTCATGATTCATGTAAGATTTATACAAGATGTCAAAGCTATTAAATGTATATATATGTATAAGGTCAATATATGGATTAGTGTAATGGTTTTCTTCTGAAGATATCAAAATAATTGTAGAAATTGTATCGTTTCTTCTTCTGCATTATTATTATGTCCTTTTTAGGTAGTTGACTGTGTTGTGAAAGACATGTTTTAATTTTTTTTCCTTATCATTTGATTTCCCTTCTTGTCTTGACTCTTGATTGTCTTTTGGCAAGAATTTGTCAAAAATGTTTCACACATATGAACGAGAAAAAATTGGATGATGTAAGTGCGTATATAAATGATGTGTTAGTATAGTATATTTAATTGTGATTCACCATTTATAGCGAAGAAAGAATTGAATGTTGCCCTAATTTCATTTTATTTGGTTATTATATAATAATACAAACAGAGCCAAGATTCTTCCTAAGAATTTAATAGTTAGTTAGTTAGAGTCAGTCAGTCAGTAGTAGTGCTATTATAGACATAGTAAGTGAGTGTTTATTGTAGAGCAAGTAGATATGAGATGATGAAGAAGATTAGTTCACATTTTATACATCGCTTATATAGGCTTGTATAAAATGTAACTCTTCTCTTGCTTAAGAAGATCTAATAATCATTGTTACATTTGCATTTTATATACACTGACTGAATGCTTTTCGATCACATTTGAAGTGTGTATACAATGTTGTCAGAATATACATAATACTTATAGATAGCACATATACATGCTACAATTGCTACAAGCTTATTGCAATTATGTATGTAGTTAGTATGTACATATGTAGTACTTGACTACACTAGTTATGTTGGTTTTTTGGTTCTTCTTCTTCTTCTTCTCGAATATATAGTGAGAATGAGATGAGAGACGAATAGGATGTTGTATAACTTGTATATATATATATATAAGATTTTGAATAATGTAGTATAAGTAAAAATGAACGAGTGATGTGATGCGATGGTGGTTTCTTCTTGTATATAGTAAACAAAAGGTCGAAAATCTCAATCAAGGACAAGGTAGTCTGGCCAGGTTTTGCTTAAGTCGTTGTTGGTTGTTGCCGTAAGGTGTAATGTAAACTCAAACGGTCATCATCTTATAAGAAGAAGAAGATGAAAAGAGTCTGTGTCTCTCTCAGAAGCTTAAGACCAAACTTAGGAGAATCAGGATCTTCACATTTTGCACTTTTCCCATAACATATGCAACAACGAATGGTGGTTGGTTTTTGAGAAGTGATATGTTGTTCTCTGACTGACTGAGAGTTGAGTGAACTGTACCAGTGAGTATGAGTCGAGTATAATATAAAATTTTTAGCGTGGCTGTTGTTGTTATTGTTGCCTTTATTCAACAATGTAGTAGTTGAGTCACTGTCACTATTTATTTTTTATCATTTAATTTTAATACATACATGCTCACTACATTAGATTAAGTCATTTAAAAAATTGGCCTTTCTCTCTTTAAGTACGATAGTAATAAGTAGTTTAAGCTAATTAATGAATGAAATCGTCTACTACCAGTTTAAAGTAAGCATATGTGTTGTTGATTATTAGTCTGTTAGATTATAAAGTGAAATAAAATAATAATAAAGGTTTTTTTAGATTTAAAAAGTTTCATGCTGAAACTTTCCCTTAGTTAGATTAGTAGTATGTAGTAGTAGTGGGTAAGGTAAAGTTAACTAATGGTACGTTAATGAGTAAATGACTGTAAGTACTCGGATAATTGCTACATGGTGCTAATTTGTTTGGTACTACAAGTTAAGTTTTTAGTTAGGTCTAATCTTGAAGAATGAGTGAGTAATCTTTGACTACTAGTAGTAGTAGGCAATTGTTAATGTAATATGCAATCTCTTGTAAAATCATCATTTTATGACGAGACAAGTAAGAAAGATATATATGAAGCTTACAACAACAGACAGAGAGTGAAGTTGTTGTTAAATGATGTCGACTGAACTTTTTTCAATCATCAGTAAGAGTATTAGAACTAAATATAACTTGTTTACTTTACATGTGCACCTTATTGTTAACAAAATTAGCAATGTGCATTATGTGCTTTTAACTGTTTCGTTCTTCGACTCTATTATATTACACAAGACTGACTACAAAATGAAATTAGTCACTGTCAACAGCATTAAAAAGTTTACTTTAGGGTAGTTATATAGTTTGTTATAATACTGTTGCTTTCATTCTTCATAAGACTCTCTCTCTCTCTTTTGAGTCTCAGGTTTTGTATGAAATTTTTAATAAATTGAGGTTAGTTTATCATCACATATAATAGTTGGCGAGTTTTAAGTGAAGTTGAGTGATTTGAATTTGATTTGGGAAAAGGGAAAGTGTTTAAAAGTTATGAAACAACAAATTGTTCATTGTGTTGTTGTTTACTTTGCTACAGATTTATTGAGTTATGGTGGTTTTTGTTACGTTACGTCACGAATTTTTTTTACATAATTTTTTTGAATAGTGACGATGGTGGTGGTCGTACTCATCATATTTCTATATATCAAAATATTGCGTGTACATATGTGGAGGTTTCTGTTTTGTTAAAGTGTTTATTATTATTTTAAGATTGAATAACAATAGTTTTGTGAATTTGGTAATTTCTAGTAATTGTTGAACAGGCGCCAAGATGAAGAGTGAATAAAATGAAAATAGCAATATTATGCAAAACATTTTGTAGAAACATACGTATATGATAGGTAAAATGGTCGTTTGTGTCTATCCATTATTACCTATTATGTCCTTATGCATGTTCGTAAATTTCTTTTGTGTCAGAGTGAGTATATATTGCTGAGTATTGTTTTCATCAAGTAAAGACAAAAACAAAAGAAAGGGCGAGAAAAAGGCTTCGTTAAAGTGTTGAGTTTTGTAGTAGATGAATATAAAGGACTCTGTTGAAGAAAAATATGTTTATGACTGAATTTTTGTCAAGTTCTTTTTAATACCTGAGGCTTATGTAGTTTCCATTAAAGGATATTGGTGAGACAGTGTGGAGGTGGTGGAAGGAAAAAAAAAGAATAATGTTGTAGATATTATTATAGTCGAATTTAGTTATGAAATTGTCGCGTGTATGTGAAATGAGATAACAAGAAAATTGAAGTGTCCGACCAAAGAAGAGTGAGAGACATATTTAAAATTTACAACAGCTCTTCTTCGAAGTTAGTTAAGATTGGTTGACACGTTTTTGACTTGTGTCATTTACTCGTTGTTGAACTGACATGATTTATGATGACAAATGTAATTTTTATATACTCTATCTATGTCTCTGTCTATTACTTTCAAAACTACAGTTGTTTGCTTACTGACTGACTTGGTAAACTTAACTTGATTTTGCAATATGACTACATAAGTACATTTATATATTTTTCTCTTGTTTTTTAATATTTTTCTGCTGACTCCATGTATAAATTTTTATACTGACTTGGCTAAATTGAGTTGTATATTATAATATTTGTAAACTTGCTGACGAAATGTAAAATTGATGTGCAGTTAGTTATCTAAAGTTTTGACTCTTTAGTAGTTACTTTTAGTTCATTCATATATATGAAATATGATGTTATATAGAGTCGACAAGAGAGGCAGTGTCAGAAAATTTATGACAGAATTTTATAGTCAGCAAAAAAAAAGTTTTGTGTGCTTGACTTGATCATTCTATACATATATGTACTATCAAACTGATTTTTAAAATTTGCTTTGTATTTGTTCATTTTACAGATAGACGATGACAGAAAATTAAACAACCAACATATAACAAGTATTTATTTGTGCAATGTGATGATGGAAAACTTTTCCCAATGAACCTAATATTATTATTATAAAAAAGTGCATTAAATGATATCTTAATGAGTTGATTATGATTTGTAGTGATGAGTGAGAGAATGTGTGAATGAGTGACATGAATTCATCTGGAGACTTCGACTCTACTAACAACCCTCCTCCACGTAGTAATACTAATATTGTCGTCCCTTCTTCTTGTGCAATAACAGGAAATCGTCTCTCTCAAGAATTATCAGCAAACAACTTCTTCATCCTCTTCACAATATATTACTACAGTAGAACAGCAGCAAATACAACATCGTGAGCGTGAATTAGACTATCAGACTCATACAGAATTACTACAACAGCAAAAGCAGCAAAATTACCAAGAACCTCCAGTGTATTCACGTGTAGTTGTAAATAACCCAGTAGTTTTGTCTGAACCAAGATTGGAAGACAATGAAGCAGATCCATTTCGTGTTACTGTCAGAAACTCACCAAACAAATTAGGAAAAAGTTCCAGTAATAGCTTTATAGGAAAAAGTCCACCAGCAGGAGGTTTAGCTTTGGGAATTAGTGGTGGAAATGTGAAAACTGGTCCCAGATTAGCTTTATATAGATCCAATTCAAGTTTAGATTTACTTGATAGAGATCTTTATTTGCATCGTTTAGTTAGTGGAGCTGGTGGAACATTGCATCAACAACAACAACAATATCTTCAACAACATGTACATCCTCATCATCAAATATCTATGGCTCAACATAGTGGAGGGAAAAATGTAATAGCAAGAGATAGTAGTAATGTAGGATGTTTCACACGTCGGAAAGATTTTGGAAGTCAAGGAAGTATTGATGTTCTTGCAAATAATTCTCCATTAATTTCTAGTACTGGTAGTGTTATAGGAGGACCAACAAGTCTCAATTTAAAGAATGAAAGAAGTAGCTCTCTTGTTGAAACTGTTACGGCAAGAAATAATAGTGGACAATTTTTGTCATTAGTGCAGCGTGATCGTAGAGGGTCATTTGACATTCAAGTTCGACAACAAGAAGATTTAACAAATAATAGTACGAGTATTTCAGAAGGAAATAAGTTGGTAGTAACAGGAAAAAGTAATAGTACTGCTGGTGGTGGTGTTAATTTACGGGAAACAGCAAGTCCTAGACTACGTTTAAAATTTCAAAAATTATGGGAACATAAGGAGAAACCAAACAAAACGGAAGTTCCGCAGCAGCCGTCACTTTTTAAGAAATTGAAAGGTTCATCTTCATCTTCTTCCTCATCAGCTGCTGTCAAAGAGCAACAAGCAGGGAAATATGATAGTTTGACAAGTTCCAGTGGTAGTAACTCTTGTGAAATTGAAAAGGACAGTGTAGACGCTATGCCACACTCAACAAAACCCGTGCTTAGGCATGGAAATATTATGGAAGAGAGGTATAGAAGACGTGTATTTTCTCATTATGACTGTCAAAGTGTATCAACAAATATCACTAATGCTGTAAGACTTCAAAGCATATTATCAAAAAGACGCAACACCGTCAGTGGAGCTAGGTAAAAAAACTTTCTAATAATTTTGATAATAATAATGATATAATTTTTGAAAAGACTAAAGTAAGAGTAATTATTTTTGTTCTTTTTTCATCAGTTTGGCAAGTCGGCCTGTTTCAACTCCGATTTCTTCTGGTTCTTCTTCTGTTGTGGCTAATAGTGATGCGAGTGATGACGTTGAAGCAGATTTTGGTGATGAAAAATCTAATGCTTTAGTTCAAAGGTAAGTCTTCTTTTTATTATGACTCATAGATATAAAAATATAACAGGAAAGAACATTACAGTAGTGTTAGTATGGTTCCAAATTTCATGTAGTAGTGTGAATTATTAGCTGTAAATGATAAATGTAAAAACATATGAGTTGTTACAAAAGTGTGGGCGCAAATGGAGCCATGCTGTCTCTTCAGTTCTACAAATATATATAGTCTTCTTCTTTTATGAACCAAAGCCAGAAGTTTACATATAGTAAATAACATATACAGAACAAAATAAAATTTATTTGATAGCACAGTTGTTTGCTCTGTTCCTTTACTACTTTGCATTTCCGCTATGGATTAGAATGTAGAAGAGAAGAAGTTGTGATAAGACAAGAGAGTTTTGTACATTATTACTCTAGTACTACTAACGACTGCAAGTGTTCAAGGCAAGATGTCCAATTATTCTTATTCACATGTTTCTGTTGTGTTAAAAACTTTTAGAATAATGGCCGACAGTATAATATTCTATGCGGCAGAGGATCTAATGTTTGTTACTCCATTTAATCCTATGTTATATACATAATAAAAATAGTAACAATTGTACATATTACCATTTGCAAATGTTCTCTGAATAGTGAGTTATATTTTACTTAGAAATATTATTATTTTGCAACAAGAGCATAGTATTACTATTACTATTGAGATTGAGCATCCTCTATATCTTGAGAAAAGACCTTGATAGATGTACGTACAGTACAGTACGTATTATATACTTTATAATAATGAATGATGAGTATTTACATCAAATGAAAAGAAGGCATTTGGCAATATATATTTTTAATGTATTATGCACGTATGCCTTTATGTAGATGTTTCGATTCGCATTATCGCATGCTATTTTTTTTCTTATGATGTACATACAATATGCATGCAGTAGCACAGCAATGTAATAAGTAGTTTAATGCATGTATAGCTGTTGGGCATCCAACTAAAGTTAGTTAGTTTCATTCATTAAATTCAATTCAGTGAAATACCAATGTTACTAATGTACTCATAATACAATGTAGCTACACTACAGAATCTTTTGGGTTGGTCTACTGTTTGAGAAAAGAGATATGACCATGCAAAGAAGGATAAGAGGCTAGGCTGTGTGCTGCTTCAAAGGTCGTTTAGCAGAGTTTCAAATTACATAGTAGACATCACATTTTTGTTTCTCAACAAGTATATATGCTTATGGTTATGAATGAGTTGGAAGAATATAAGTAGAGTGATGTGTGAGCGGATTTCGTATTTATTCATGGTCACTTTTTAGATTTTTGACATGTTGAAAAAGTTCTAATTAATGATGGTCAATAGTTGTGATCATTGATTGTAAAAATGTATCCAGCTCAGTCATATACTGCAATGCAACGTTATTATTTTTCATGAAATATTTGTTTCTCATATTATGTGCGTGCAGACTTCCTATTTTTCTTCATCTTGTTGTGCTGCAAATTGGAGTTAGGTTGACAGTTGAGATTGAAATTATGGTTTTTTAGTATTTTGCAACTTTTCATGTCGTGTCATGACACAAGCACAAGGTGAGAAGTACATCTTATTTTTGCTTGGCTTGCCTAGCCTGTGTATGGAATTTGTGTGCCAAGAAAGGAATTTTTTAGCATGTTAGTTTGTTTGACATTATGCACACAAGAGTAAAGAAAGATGAGAAAAAGTACGAGTTTTATAGTGTTAGCATTCAAAAGTGATGTTTTGTTTAGTAAAAGTTTGCTTTGTTTGTATACATTTTGTAGTCGTCGTCTTTTTCTTTTTGTATTGTCGTTGTCATTTGTTGTAACTTGTACCATATCATCATCATTTTCTCTCTTAAACCAAAGCCAATGCCAAAATTTTCAACGACTCAACTTCAACTCAACATTCCTTTTTTCGAGTAGGCATAACTTTGTGAAGAGAGCTTGGTTGTTTGCTGTTGGCAAAAATATTCTTGTTGCATATAAGTGGTTCCAACTATATGGCAGTTTGTTAAGAAGTTATGGGAGTGGATGTAAAAAAGGTGATGTAAAGGAGCAAGTCAAAAGCTCAAAAGGCAAGTCGATACGATATATAGGAATATATAGTTAGTATATATATATACTTATATACAATGCATAAACGGCCTTTTACATTTTATATGCACATTGCACAGCTTAAATAATATGTTGACTGAGTGAGTGAGTCTTTGAGTCACAGATTTTCGCCTTGCCTTGTTGAAGAAGGTGAATAGTAAGTTGAAAAAGTGAAGGAGGAGGAGGATGACTCTTCTTGTCTAGTGTGGAATTCCAATTTGAACGACTGAGAGAGTCAAGCAGTTCCATTACATGTTTTGAAGCAAACTAACCTAATATACGCACCATCATCATCATCATTTTCTTCTATGTCGTAGGGTATGGATGAATTTTATTGTCGTATAGAGAGTAGAGACTATTTTTGAAGGTCAACGTTCCTTCCTCTTTACCTGTCTAAAACATTTTATATAATATAATGGTTCTCCAAATGTTAACTTCTTGTTTACCTCATTAGCACTATAATTCTTTGAATATATAGTTAGTAGAGCTACTACAACTACTAGTTTAATTATTTTACTTCTGTTCCGTTCCAACATGACGATGACTTCAAGGATTTTTCAGTGAATCAGCTCACTTTTAGCAGTAATTCTACACACACAACTAAATAATTGCTAAATTGCTACTACTAGTTTCGAGCTAGATTGCGTAATGCGTTTAGTGTGTGTAAGGCAAAAGGGAATGAAGGTTAGAAACTATTATGGTTTTAGAAAGATAGAGAAGCAAGTCAAATGCCAGAAGGAATAAAATACTGGTCTTGGTTTTGTAGAAAAAAGTTGCTACCTGTAGTTGAGTTGCAGTTTATATCAGACGTTAGAATTTTAGAGATGCACACATTAGTTGACTTGCGTATGGATAAAAAAATTTTGACTTCGACTTCTATTTGACTTCATGTTGCTCTCCATGTTCAACTCACGAGATTCTATTGATGATATTCACTCCTCATTTGAAAAGTGTAACAAGAAGAGCACACTATAATAAAAAAAATGTTACAAAAATTCGTTCTATAGAGAGAGTTTTTCATTTTTTGTGTACCCTTCTATCTTTCTTTCCATTCTTAGTTAGTCTCTTGTGTATTCATATGTGTGTGTTGTATAATATTTAAAAGTATCTATATAAGCAATTCAGTTAAGTGCTGACTCATCTTTTATCTCTTACACCACATAGATTCATGTATGATGATGATGACTTTGAGTAGAAGAATGAATTCGAAGGTTTCGCTTTCATCATATGTCGTCGTGACATGATGGGTGAAAAAAATCCATTGCAAATAGTCATATGCCTCCTCTCTTTTCCTTTCATTTGTGTCTTTGGCATAAGTAAGTGTGTGAGTGCGGATAAGGATATTTTTTTTCTTTTGTAATGCTAAATATCATAATCTTCTTGGGAGTGATGGATGAGTTTTAACTTTTGAGTTGTGAGAAAGAAGAGAAAAAATTACAAGATGATGGAGATGAGGTAGCAAAGAGTTTAATGCCTGTGATGACACCTTCACTACTAGACCAAATCATTAGTACAGAGAAGTTCTTTTTTTTAGACTTTGTGTTCTTTTTTTCTTCAAGTAGTGCTGGGTATTATATTGTTACATTTATGTAAGTCTTTAATGACAGAGTTTTTTAATGGGAAAAAATCTGAACATCTCTCAATAGAAGAGAGTCACTGAGAGACTATTATAGCAGCAGCAGGTGTGTTAACAGAACTCTAACTCTTGCTGTTGTGTGTAGTATCAAATTGATATAAAGAATTATACAGTATGCAAAAAAGGAAGCAGAGAAGAACAAATGATGTAGGTATCGGATGTAACCATAAAGAATTTCTTGAATACAAATTGAAGAGAACTCTTGCTGTTTCTCTGAAGCTTCTGCTTGCTGCTCCTGTATGCATATACATAGTATAGGTAGTTAATAATGTGTTTTGATTTGAAACAAAGATTTTGAAATGACATGACGAATTTGGTTGGAAGACATTACAATTAGTTCATGGTGGCTTGTGGTTGAAAATATATATACTGATGAGTGAGAACTTTAAAAGGACAAGAGATATAAAAAAGAAGCATTAAATTAATTGTTTCAACAGAGTCATTTAAGAGAGATTTAGAGCTAAAGATGAGTTTGCATTTTAATAGGAGCGTGTGAAAATGAATATATTTTCTTATAACAAGAAAATAGAAGATGTTGGATGATGAGTAATGAAAGAAAAACTGTCACAGTGAATTTTTTTAGTTAGTTATAGTAGTTAGTGTAGCTAGTGACCATCAAATCAACATGATGATGGTCTTTTAAGCAGGTGAGTATATTTTGACGTTGACGCCTAGATTTATTTTGGATTGAGGTCAACTTGAGCTTTTATGACAGTTTTTTGTGCATATAAAATTTGCGTATTTATCTATAGCGTGGGTTGATGTAAACTAGTTCCTAGTCTAGTTTACTTACCTGGAGAGAGAAGAGCATGTGTAAATAGGTATAAAGTAAATGTTGGGAAGTAGAATATTATTGATTTTCCCGTGTGTCTAACATTTCCAACAACAACAACTACATGTTTTAACATTATGCATGTTATGTAAAAGTTATGCCTATGTCAGTTCATTTGAGTATAGAGAGTTATAGAAGAAAGAAGAGTATGTTTTCTGTTTATATTTCTGCCTTGTGAATGCTTGTTCAGTTGTTCACTTGCTTTTATTACCGTCTTTTATAATATACTTTTCCTAGTGCTGCGCAAATGCAAAAAGGTCTTTAGGTTTAACCTGGAGTGTAGAATATGTATACATTGAGGAAAGAATTGAGGTAAAATTCGTGAATGAAATATCCAGGAGGAAAATGTGTGGTGGTTAGTAGAAGTATGTAGAAGAAGCGTAGGCGACTAGGAAAGTCGATAAAAGTTCCATTGAGAAAAATATTTTGTTGTTGCTGCGTATAATATACATACACACATTGAGACATATCTTTTGATATAAAAGTTTTACGAACTACTACCAACCTACAATTGAATCAATTTCATTGATCGTTTTTATTCATAAATCATTCTCTCTTGCTCTTACTTGGTTGTTTTTGTTATCCTTCTACTTTAACAGAGTATATAAACATATGTCTCTCTCTGGTTCTCTGTTTGATGGATGAATTGATAGAGGACAAATGGAAATGATAATGATGATGATGGCAAATGGTAAATAATAAAAGGAAATGAAGACTCCGACTGGAAACGGGCGTAGGCTTTAATAATATTTTTATGTAGAATTCTTAATGCATCGTGTGTCGTACTTTGAACTGACTGTAATCGCAATGTCTTGTTGTTTGTCTCTTATCTTTCTTGTAGGGCTATACGTTCTCTCGTCCGCGTATATGCTCTGTAAAAAAACAAAGTCTTCTCTTCTCCTGCAATGACAACTATAGAGACATAATATGTTAGAAGGATGTAAATGACACTACATGGAAATTGCAAGTTTTTTAAACTTTACTCCACCCTTAAGTATTCTGAAATGTAATAAACACCGCCCGCAACAACAACAATATTTTCTTAAATGTCTTGAGAAAATCAGAGTTTTTTGTATAGTATCTAGCATATTTATGACTTTATGACCACTATTATTCTTTTATGTAGCGTGTTTGTGTGTGACATATGGAATATTATTGGTGTGACTCTTGTATAATTTTGATTTATCTACAATAATTTACATCGTCCATTTCTTTGCTCGCATTTCTCTCATTATTTCGTTATCTTCCTTCCTGGCCTTTGGTTGAATAATATAATCGATTTTTGAGTTTATCACGATTTCTGTCTGTAAAGTTTTCGATTGTTCTTCTTCCTCCTCTTCATTTCCTTACCTTGTACTTGAGTAAATCGCCTTTAGCTACACTACAAAAGGTATGCTCTAGAGAAAATGTTAAGCTAGGTTTTGTATTATATCTCTTTTATTTGTTTCAATCATGGCATTGAATTTATTGAGCAAGGGGTGAATAATTTATGAACGTTTTCTATTTTCTTAGCCTAGTAGAGAGTCTAGGATTTGTTTCTTTTTCTTACTACTTACATTCCTTCATTACCAAAAATAGAATTTGTGAAGTATAGATAGATACAAGTTCCCTTACTTCACTTGACTCGGTTGACTCATTGCTCATTCATTCTTCGTGACACTTTATTTGAGACTATTGCTTCTTCCTTTTCTTTACACTTTATGACTAGATGGAGAAAAGGGTTAAAGTTACTAAGAAGTTTTAGGTGATGAAGTGTACATTGGTTTTCTACGAGGACGGTACATGAAGATTTTAAAATAGCTCTATATGAGTTTGAAAGGTTGAATTTGAGAGAGATAGTAAAGTTGTGTTCGACGTGTGAAGATAAGGATGATGAAGAAGAGAGAAAAGGGTGAATTGTAATATATGAAACAGTGCAAATGGAATGTGTAGTAGCGTGTGCTCTTGTTGGAAGTTGGATGCGATGTATATATATAGAATTAGAAATGTGACATGAAGCCTGATTCTGAGCTTTTATTTGTAGCTTGTTGTAGTAAGAGTAGTAAAATGTTGTATTCTAAAAGTTTTAAGGTCCGCAAGTGTAGAGCTAAAGTAGTCTCACCGACCGAAAGGAAGAGAAGAAGAAGAAGGGGAAGAGATAGAAAGGAAAGGGTGAAGGAATTTCCATAGAGAGAAATGAATTTTAGGGCTTGTTGTGTGTAGCTTCTTCCTCTAGCTCCTTTTTCCAAGTAGCCATAAATTTCTAGCGGAACTCTAACTTTAGTTTATATATATATATATACGAAATGTTAGAGATAAGAAGAAGAGAAGCTAAAAATTCCCTGCTGGTGAGATTTGTAATGTTGTACATTATATGTATGCTATATGGATTTCATGATAAGAATAAATGATTGGATTGATGTCGTTGTTGAAAAAAAGTTTCTTTGAATTTTATTAATGTAATGATTTTTCTTTTCTTTCTCTATCTTTACAGTTGTCCATACTTTCGAAATGAAATTGGAGGGGAATCAGAGCGTATTGTATGTCTTTCCCGATTTAAGCCTTGTAAGCAACAACGTCGTAATTATTTACATCAAACTTCATCTGGTACGTACATTGGAGGAGGAGGAGGCGGAAGTGGAAATAATAGTAATGAAGGATCAACATCTCTAAATCTTGGATCTTCTTCTACTCAAAATACTTCCAATAGAATCATGCAACAAAGCCCATATGATGAAAGTTTTCATAGATCACAACAAGCAAGAAGTTTATCAGTTTTGGAATTTCCTACTGGAACTCATTGGACAAGTACTTGTCCTTATAAATTAAATAAAGGTCCAGGAAGTGCAATTGAAGCAACAGACCTTGGAGCATTATATTACCGCAAATATTTTTTTGGACAAGGTAATCTCTATAAAAAAAGTTTATTTGTGGTGTTGTAGTAAAACAGTAGCCAGTCAGTAGTTAACATCACACGACATTTTCTCTAAAAAGCTTATTAGGAATTGATTACTAGCTTGACTCCTTTTTCGCTCATCATCATCATCATCATCACTTTGTGTTGTGCTCTATTTGGCTTCAACTCAATTCAATTTTTCAAGTTGTTGATTGCTTTTGACCAAAAAGTTTCTTTTTTTTATATTCTCTATCGATTGCCAATTGCAGATTTACAATAGTAGTAGTAGTGTCGGCACTACAGCAGACAGCAGGTGTACAGGAAAGAAGAAGAAGATATATATATATATAAAGTAGTAGATGTTTTTATACCACACAATTAGCATCAACAATTCACCATGTTCATGTAATAAATATAAATGGTGATGAAAATGATGTGGTCGACAGGTTCATATAGTTAGCTTTTTTGAAGGTCGTAGTAGCAGTAAAAAGAAAGAAGTAACTGAAACTGAGGTGTATATGTGTTGTATATAAATGTGTAAAGATGACAATAAAGGGTGGTAGTTGTGTTGTAGTGTGTAGTGATGATCTTTTTAGCTAGTGCCAAAGTCACAGTCAAATTTAATTGTAAATTATAATTTGTAATGTGTCGAGGCAGTCGAGGACTTTAGTAAAAGAGACTTCTTGAGTCTTTCGCCTATTTTGTAACGAGGAAGAATACTATAAGATATAGCTGATTGTTTTGTTTATATAGAAGACTCGTTGTTATTATCATGTCGCTTACAGAATTAAGTCTTAACAATTGCTAGGAGGAAAGGAAGATTGTAACGAGTCTTGTTATGTGTAGGCATCAATTGTTAAAGTTTTTGTGATTGTTGTTATTGTCGAAAAAAGCGTAGGCGATATGATGATGGTATCTTTATGCTGTTGTTTTATATGCAGTTTTTTTTAGTTTTGGGGGCGGTTGTTCGATTTACTTGTGTATAAAACAGCAGAGTCATAGTCAGGTGGCTTACATTTTTTTCTATGTTCAGGTTGTTTCTCTGAGTTTTTGTAAAGTTGGTAGTTGATTATATTATTACTTGTTAGAGTTGTGATGATGCTCACGTTCTCAATTGCTAAAACTAGTGAAGCTCGTCGATGATAGGGCATAGTTGCAAAGTCAAGAAGTTGGTTTCTCTCTCATATATATGATGTGATTTGGTAGAATCGAACTCATAGGAATAAGGCCGTGAAATGATGCTTTAGTTTGAAGCTTGTGTATTGTATGCATATTTATTTGTTGTGTAATATTATGAAAGTAGTTCAGTTTTTGAGCTAGAATTAAAACTAATATGTAATTAATATGCAAGCCATGATTATGATTATCTATGTTGGGTTGTGGTTTTAATACTGTGTTCATTCAACATTTTAATCTGTAATTTCAATCACCCCTTATGGCAGAGAGAGCAAAGAGTATGAAGAGTGCGAGTGGAGGGATTTCTTCTTGTGATTTTGGTTATGCACATGTAAAATGGAAAACAACATGAGCATATAATAACAAGTTGAAGCAAAGCTTTACGGAAATCCATTAGAAGTCCCATTTCCGCTCCTTGGTTTTCTTTTTATAGAACGTAATTTTCGTTGTTGTTCTTTCCTTTTGCTTTGCTTGACTGTTGTTTGTAGAGAGTTGTAGTGTTTATCTCCTTTTTGACTTGGTGGTTTCACGTACTATGGTGTGATGTTTCTTTATTCTAGCAAGCAGTTTCATTCATGGTTTTTTCCCTCTTATAAATACATGTTCCAAAATATAATACATGCACTATTTGAACTCTTGTACAGTCAGAGTTCTACACACACAACATGTCTTTCACATTTGGCCAACAGCATGAAGAATGAGCTTTGACAGTTGCAAGTCCAACTAAATCCTTCTTCTTCTCCTTTCTTATTCTTTTAGTTTCGTTTATCTCTTCTCTTCTCTTTTAGAATTTATATATAGTCTTCCTTCCTGTCTTATTCTTGTCTATTTGAGAATTACTATATGGTAGAAAGAGGAGAGTAGAGAGAATAGTAAATTCTGACATGAATTTTGATTTTCATATCGTATTTAATATACTATACATTGCATTTGGCTGTGGTCGTTTTTCGGCTGTAGAAGAAGAGAGAGGAAAGGAACTGAGAAAATGAACGTCAATTAGGAGAGTAAATAGTTATAAGAAGTCAACTAAACTCAACTCAGACCAATTTTCCAGCCCTCTTATCATTATTACCATTCTTATTTTCTTATCAGATGGAGATGATCTTTATGTTGCAAGAGTGTGTATATAATGTAATGTCAAAAGTGTAGTAGTAGAAGTTTTTACTAGAAGAAGAAGTGAAGGGTTTCATGGATGATTTGAGTTGAGTAGAGCAAGGGAGTAGAGTTGAGCTAAAATTGGTTCTATATCTTTAAAATAGTTTTTTATAAATGGAACGATAAATTGAGTGTATATCCTGAAGAAAAGAGAACCGATTTTCTAAGCGATTTTGTTCAACGATTGAGAAAAGTGGAATACGCTTAACTGAAATTGGAAGTTGTAGGAGGAGAGGATGAGGAAAGGTATAGCAGAAAAGAATGAACAGAAAAGAAAAGTGGAGAGTGTATCGATATTCCCAAAAAAGTAGTCAAGTCTTCAGAGACTTAGTTTGACTGAACGACCAATCGATTTTTTTCTCAACAACTACTACTTGACTCATTGACACCACATGCAAAGAGCTTCTTCTCTACTGAACTGCGAATGTTACAAGATTAGTTGGGCGTGTGTTGTTATGTATGTAGAGAGAATTGAGAATCATCGGATGTCATGTCCATGTTCAGCTTTGACTTTAATGTCTTATATGGTTGATGTCAAAAAGTCAGAATCAAAATTGACTAGCGAACCGTGTATTATTTAGGAGTCAGCAAACCTCTTTTGCATGTCAAAATCTAATTTTCGCATGAAATGAAGAGCTTTAAGCTATAATAGCCTTGTAGCAAAATATATAGAATGAATGTAGTAGTAGCTAGCCTAGTGAGTCGTAGCGAATTAGAATGAATTAACTTTTCTCTCTAGTTTCAGTGTTTTAGGTAATCAGTAGTCAAGTGAGTTCAATGTTTGATATGAAGCACTTAACAGTAAGTAATATCACATCATCATGAAATGCTATGAATGAGATACGGAATTGTTGTAAAATACTTGGAAGCAGCAGTAACACAGTTGTATAAAGATATGGTATAATCTCTAACAACTACTATATGGTGTCTTATTGTAATTCCCGTTATCCTAATGAGTCACTTGAAATTCTTCAAAGTGACAATTACAACTGTTTCTCCAAAACTCCTACTGCTATCGAGATTATATACTTTTATATCAACTCCTACTCAAATTCAATGAGTGAGAAGTGACATGAGATGACGTGAAATAAGTGTAGACTACGTATAGAGTTGTGGTGGTGGTGGCATTGACAGTTTTTTAATCATATTTGATTTTAGCGTATTAGGTACATAGTTTGTTGACGAGTAGTAATTAAGTTATTACATGTTAAATGACGTGAGAAAAGAACTCTAAGAAATATTGTAGTAGTACGGTTATATGTGAAAGAGATAATTTGTTCTGAGATTATTATTATTATTATTGAATGGAAGCAAGAAAGAAAAGTCGAGAGAAAAAAATACCTACTCAATGATGATGATGATGATGAGTATTTTGTTCTTGTAAAGTGACTTAAGATTTGTAAGATGAGCAAGCTAGTTAGACACTTGAGTGTATTTTCTTTTTAAAAAGAAAAAAGGGATTATTATTATTATTATTTCTTTAGCTGATCTTTGAGTCAAGTAGTGACGTGAGTAATTTTAAAAGTGGCATTGAGTGTGACATGCTATAGTTTAAAATGATGGCTACAACAGCTAAACGATATGGATAAAGAAGATATTGAAATATTTTAGGGGAAGAATATATTTGAAAGTAACCCTCAAGGTATCTATCTACCTATACTACGTGCCCTTGCCCTTTGTTGATGTTGATAGAGAACTAGAAAGTAAGAAATTTACTACAACAACGTTTTTGAAAGTATGATAGAAGAGTGAGTAATCACAAAAAATTCCTTTCTGGACCAATGAAGCCTCATATATTGATACATTATTATTGTTATTGTACGTTGTAAGAAACCAAAGTGAGAAGTTGATGCTAGAGAGTTTTTTCTTCAGGTATCCAGAGAGGAAAGAAAAGTGGCAAAAAGATATAGAGGTAATAGGTAAGTAAAGTAGTTTCTGTTGGAACACTCTTTTAACAACCTAACAAAGCAATCTTCGGCTTTTTCTATGAAAGAAGAAGAAAACGAAACCAAGAAGAAAAAACCTTTTATATCAGACAGATACAGAGCACGTAGAGACGAAAGTAAAGAGAAGAAGAAATATATATACACATATTAAGATGAAAAACAAAGACTTTGACTTGGTGGTGGTGGTAGAGGTCTTAAAACCTATAGTTTATGTTCTTGTTGGATGGATCATTTTTGTTTGGCTTTTGTATTTATAAAAAGTAGGAGGAATGTGTTGAGAAGAAAGGAAATAGTTTTTGTTTCTTTCTTTTTGATGACTGACTGATGGCTCAATGTTAGATCGTCACGGGCCGAAAAAGCTTTTTCCTTTTGAGAGCGAAGTCCAAAAAAGAGCTTTTTTGGTATTCACTCATTTCAGCACACTACTATAGGAAAGGCTTGAGTTGTGCTTTGCTCTATGTCGTAGTAGCTTGAATTACACAAACTAATTACAGAGTTTCAAATTTCATAGATTGTCGTGACCTATGAAATTTTTTATTATATTCAATACAATATATAGTACTTACAAAAATATATAATTTTTAGGATAGGGTGCCTCATGTTTAGATTATGTGAATTTCCTGTGCGGTATTTATCGTGTATTATCATTTTATGATCATATGTATGTCAATTAAAATTGTATCCACTGATTCTAATTTATAGTACGGTGTAATGTGACTTTAAAAAAATATACATTACTAGTAGTAATTAATATAATTATAATATTTATAATTTGATCCGGTTGCGCTTTTTGAGCCCGATATACGGTAAAATATGTATTAATTGTAATTAATTACAACATGCTGATATTTAATAATACCATATAGTACTGTATTGACTCAGTGTTGCTTTTCCATGAAATGTGAATTAATTGTAATACATTACAAATTTGAAGGATATTAATTCATAGTATTCGTTATACTATTTGACCCAAAGCCGTGCACTTTGACCCCATTGAGGATATAGTGTCATGAAATGTCAAGTTTGTAAGTAGAGTTGACTAGTAAATAAGTTTTACATATACAACTTTATAAATTTTATATACTTCGACATACATATTCTCATGGCTCCTCTTTCCCCTTCTCTCTGCATGAAGAGAGAATCCTTGTATGTATATACTATAGAGGTTTGAATATTCATTCATGATGGCGCTGTAGTGGCCCATAGCATTACACTGTATTGAATTGACTAACTGAAAAAAATCGAAAATTCGGACTGTGCACACTGTCATTACAGGGTTTTCATTTTTTTATTAGATTCTGTATAAAAAAATCTATCGAAGTTAATTCTTTTATCCATGTATTGACGCTGTGCACATCCTCATTTTTGCCATTTTCTGTAACGCACTATGCAATATAGGATACCTTTGGGGCCCATACTCCTATAATAGCATACAAATTAAACTGCCAGCGACGATATAATCTTGAGCCTGGAGTTATAGACAGATACCGCTGTATCTCAGTTTATTTTGCTGAGGGGCGAGTTTTCTAAGCCTATGATGTCATAAGGAACTGCTATAGAGAGCATACCGAGACTCCATAGAACATCATAAGAAAGTGTAGATGTGTCGACCCCTAGCAAAAAAGTGGGATAAAAATTATTTTAGTGTAGTACAGGATTGCTTTGTGGATAATGAAGCTCTTACTACAAGGTCCTGCGTTCGATTCCCACCTAAACTAAATTTTCATATAAATGATCAATAGGCGGCTATGTACAAATATAATTTAACCCTTATTCATTTAAAGGCAACATCTTAAGAATTGATTATGTAATAAACTGCAATGCAACGTAATATAACTAAATCTTACAACCTTTAATATATATACATGTACTATACAATTTATTGTCATAAAATTTATAGAGAAAAATTACAATTAAAATCAATATCAATATATAATAACCTTGGAATGTTATGTGCCAATGTCAAATTATTGCGTTTCTTCATAATATACATTTCTTACAATTTAAGCCTAACACACTACCCAGTAAAATAATACCTATATCTTTTATATATGTACTCAATTTTAATATTAAC
>VCNE01002778.1:0-18958 GCA_009869805.1 Oncopodura yosiiana
CATCAGACGGTGCAACAGCAGAAGAGATTTTGAGACCACGAATAATTACATTTTTCTTTTTTGTAATTGCAAAGCCATGCCCTTCAACTCCTGAACTAGTATTTGTTCCCAAAATTGATTTATTTGAACCAACTTTAACCATTGCAGATAATAAAATATTTTGAGTGATTTTTACTATACGAGGTTTGTCATCAGTTAATGCGGCTACAAGTTCATTATAGGTAGCTACAAAAACTGTTTCACCTCCTTTACCACCTGAAGTACTTCCTTGTAAACTAGCAAAGCCTTCTGGACTTTCTTCTTGACCATATACTGTAGAAATTATAATGGTCATAAAGACCAAAGCTAATAATTTTCGTGGCTGAGACATTTTGATGATGATTAGCCAACTGACTTTGCGGTGACTTTTATGAAAATTCTTGTTTATATAGATTTTCATCTAATGACCTTGCTGATACATTAGCACAGATGTAAAGTAAATATTTTATTAATGTTTTCTATTGTAGGACTAAAATGCAAACATTGACGTCATAAATATGCTACAAATGGCAATCTTTTGTGACAATTCAATTTTGACAAGTGGCTAATATAATCAATGTTATTATACATACATTATTTATTATATGACATTTAGAAATGAATTGTAGCTCCAGCATTATTTCTAACATTTTCTTCAAATGTATCAATTAAATCAATTACATATAAATAAGGTGGATTAACAAATGTTCCAATTTGAGTTATATTAGGTGTTGAATTTCCCCATAAATTGTATCTTTCAACAGCAAATCCATCTTCTCTACTATCCTGATTTGTCACTAATGGCTTCTTTACATTTCTAAATACATTAGATTCAACAAGTACTTCTGCACCCATTCGACTATTAATTCCAGAGCCTGTAACATTTTCATAGACATTATTATAAATGTGCGCAGTTCCAAATCTAATTGATGGTAGTCTTGAGTTTAAATTGAGAAACCAATTATGATGATATGTAATTCGGAACTGAAAATAAGAAAATTTAATATGAGTACAATGAGACAAGTAAATTAAATTAATAATAATTCCAATAGAATAAATATTACCTTTCCTCTGTCCATTGCCTCGTGATTATCATCATGACCAATTAAACTAGTTTTATAGTGGGAATGTAATTTATTCCATGAAATTGTAATATAATCTGAACCATTCACAATGTCAACAAGTCCATCATAATAATCTTTATCATGTTCCAAATCAGTAAAAAATTCATTATGATCTATCCATACATTTTGAGTTTGATCAATAGTTATAGCATCATAAGGAGCTATAGTATATGAAATTTTTAATCCACGAATAATTACATTTCGTTGTCTTAAAAGATAAAATCCAGCTCCAACAATTTCTGAATTGGAATTTGTTCCAAGAATAGATTTATTTGAACCAACTTGGATACTTGAAGATAATTCAATTCTATTAGTTATTTTAACTATTCTTGGTTCATTGTCTGATACAGCTTCTACTAATTGGTTTAATGTTGATACTAAAACTGTTTCTCCTCCTTCACCTCCTGAAGTTCCATTTTCTAATGTAGCAAATCCATCTTGAGCATTAATGAATGCAATAAGAAACAAACTTGCAATCAATGCAACTGTTAAGAAAAACTTTGTTGAACTCATCATGGCTATTAGATAAACTGTGACATTTTATGCATTTTGACAGCTTATTTATTTAATGAATGATTGATGTGTTTATTGATTTATCTGCTATATACTTTATTTCAATGTCAAGTACATATACTGATACATAATTTAATACAGATAACATCATTTATTTATTTATGTGCATACTCTGTTGGATATTCCATTTTAAGTTGACTCCAATTTGCAAATTGTTCATCATCATCAGCTTCCACTTGAAGACCATATTTATCCAATTCTGTCTCAAAATCTTCCCAATGTTCTTTTTTCTCTAATTCCTCAATTAGTTTCATCTTCTTGTGATGAATCACCTCCTGCAAAATGATCATGTTGTTGATGAGCTGTAGTAACACCACTACGACAAATATCAGAAACATATTCTCCAAGTAATTCTTTTAAATAATCATCTATAACAATTTCCTCATCATCTTCTCCTTGAGTTTGCTCATCAATATTTTGGTTTTCTTGACATTCTTCTTCATAATATTCTTCCTCTTCTTCGTCTTCTTCATCTTCACCAAATCCACTAAAATCTTTCATAATTCCTTGTTGAAGTAACTCTGCCAAATCTTTATCTTCAATATCATCTAAATTAAATGTACAACCACTCATTGCTTTACGTTTTCCTTGAAATTCTAATAACAGCTCAATCCATTCTGGATTAATTTCTGTTTGATGTTTCTTTGTAAAATTTTGCAAAAATGTTGTTGACATTGTAGACATTCCTGGACTTAGAAATTTTTTAAATTCTAATTGATTAAGTCTATTCCAGTCTTGTTTTAAGGCTTGTAATTCTTTTGATAATTTAGGATTTTTTAATGTTTGTTTAGTATGAAGACGACTAATTAATGGTAAACGCTCTGCTGCTATTTTAGTTGCTGTATGAGTATCATGACCATCATGTTTAAAAAGATCACTACTATTTATAGCAATTGGTGGATCATGAGCATTCATTAAAGATGTTTTAGACCATCCTAATAAACTTCCTATATCTAATCCACCAGCTTTTTTAATAGTTAATATTTTTGGTTCTTTATCTTCTGGTAATTTATACTTAGGTTTATTACTGTGAAATATTTCAACTAATGTTGCAGCATCTCCTGAATCATAACTTTGAACATCATTTAATGAATCATCATCACCTCCTCCAAAAGAACCATGAATTGTCATCATAGACATTGCAGATTTAGCTAATTTAAGTTTGTTTTTACTTTTACTTTTCTTCTTAGGTTTATTGAATTTTTTAATTCCTTTAGTAGATGTTACCCAATCAGAAAGAGACTCAATTTCTAATAAATCATCATGATGATCAGCAACATATTTCTTAATTTTTGGAACTTTAAATTTAAATAACATGCCCCAAGGGTCTAGGGTTTTTAAATTATTTTCCATTTCTAAAACAGAGTCAACAGTAGTGCATAGTGGTAAATCATCTCCTTCTGAACCATAGAACATTTCATCTTCTTTAAATAATATATTATCCATTCCTAATTCAAATGGTGGATATAAAGAACTTGGATATTTTTCCAAGTCATCAAGAAATCTGGACATTAAATCATACATTTCTGATGCATTACTAAGAAGTTCTGTCATAAGAATATGTTTCCCTTCTTCTAATCTTTCTACTGTTTCTTCTAAAGTACCTAATTCTTCATCCAATTTTCTCATTCTTTTATGCATATCTTTCATTTCTGAATGTTTGTAACATAATTCTGCTCGAAGTAATGACAAATGAATTAATCTTCCTGGACCTTGTTTACTAAAATATTCTGCAAAAAATTCATTTATATTTGCTGGTTTGATAGGCATTTCTAATAGAAGCATTATGGCTGATTCTAATGACTGAGTTACACCACTTTCTCGAATAAAACGAAGAAATGATTCTTCAGATGTTTGACGTGAATATAAACGACCTGCTGTAGCAAGAAACATTTTGGAAGAAAAAAATACTTTCTATGTAGTAAAAAATGTTGAAGAAAAGTCTTTGTCTGCTTTGTATATAAAGTTTTTTTGCAAAGAAAAAAAGATTGAAAAAATTGATAAGAAATGCTATACATATAGCAAGAAGTACCTAGACAATAGGGCTATATGCTATATAGCGTATAGGCCCTTACGTAGCGTCCTTTTTTTCGAGACACTGAAAAAAGTGAAAGGTCTCTTTCTGTCTCAAGCAGTCAGTGGTGCTCTTTGTGTGAAAAAAGTTTTTACTCGCGAATATTTTTTACGAAAAAAGTTTATTGAGCCTTACAATCTGTGTAAAAGTTTTCTTCGTTTCATAATTTTGTGAAAAATAAATAATTTACTGAAAGATAAAAGTTTATTGAAATTTTATTACTGTTTATTCTACTTTATTTGACATTTGAACAAAGAAAAAAGCTTCTATTCGAGCTAATTTTCCTTTGTTCAACAATTGAATTTTGTGAAATCAACAATGTCGCAAGTTGCCTCAACCAGTCGCCGCGTTTTACAAAAATTCATAGATAAAATGGTAAAGTAAAAAATTTTTATTAAAAATTCTTCAAAATTTTGTCAGTTTTTGTCAATTTGTCAGTATATATTGAATAAAGTACAATGTGTATCTATTATTCATAAAATTAACTGATATATATTTTGATTCCACATGACATAATGGGCGAAATAAAGAAGAAAAAGAAGGTTAGTTCATGTCCAATGTGAAAAAAATTCTTAAAATGTTTATTTTAGTAATCCAAACTCTTTTTTTAATTTGTAATATTTAGAACAAGGAGAAAGGAAAAATATGGGAGAAAGATAGAAGAATTAGATTAAATGAAGCATTTAAATCTTTGGCTGAGCTACTTCCTAATTATGATGGACAAATTCCGGCGAAAATCGGTAATAATTTTTTTAAATTGTTTGCGGAGTATTTCTAATAAAAGCATGAATTTTTTAAGTATTCTTTTCTATTGTGATTTAATTAGATGTATTAGAACGGAGTTATGAATTTGTTAAGCAATTAAGACAGTCCAACTCTAGACTATCAAGTGAACAAGCTCAACAAGAAGATGAGAAATGTAAGTAAACTTTTTTTAATAAAATTAAATGAAAAGGTTAAAGTTGTGCAAAATTACATTTTTTTCATTCTTTTCCATTTCAGGCAAAATTATCAAACGTCTTGAAGATGATGTCAATAGATTAATTCTACGTGTAAAACAATTGACAACTTTACTAACTGAACATCAAATCAAGATTCCTACAGGACCAGTTATGAGACTTCGAGTGAAAAGAAAATTGAATGGAGAAGCTGTTACTACTATTCGTGGAACTAAGAAAAGGAAATTCGATTCACAAAAAATCAAGATTCCTACAGGACCAGTTATGAGACTTCGAGTGAAAAGAAAATTGAATGGAGAAGCTGTTACTACTATTCGTGGAACTAAGAAAAGGAAATTGGATTCACAAAATAATGTAGAAAATGTTTCAAGTGATGATGTTCCTATTACTGTTGATAATGCAAAAGGTAATTAATCAATTTTTTTTATAAAACAATCATAAATCATATCATATTTTAAAATTAATAAATATATATAATTTTGCAAATATAGACGTTCAGTCTGATCAGCCACCAATAATTATTTCAACTCAAACAGTTGCTGATCCATTGAAAGAGATTAATAATAGTCAAATTACAACAGCTCAAGTTCAACTTCCAACTATACAAGCTTCAACAATGCAAACATTAGCAACTCAGCCAATAACAACATTTTATTTTACTACTTGTGCTACTCCACAACAAATTTTTCCAAATCAATCATCACCACTTTATACTTTGTCATCATATCCTATATTACCAAAAATGCCAATTACATCAATAAGAAAAACAGTAATAAAACCTAGAAAAGGTAGACCACCAAAGAAAAAGGCTGATGATGATACTTCTCCTAATAAATCTAAATGTACTGAAAAAACTGAAACTTTAACATTACATGCTGAAACTGTAGTTGATGAAGAGACTGTTACAACAACTACACAAGAAGTTATTACAATTGAAGATAAAGATAATAATGATATTGTCAATTCAGAAAAAGAGCAAAAGAAAGATGACAATACTGAAGACACTAAATAAAGAACAAAAAGAAGTAACTGAATCAGATATTGGAACTGTTGAGGTATCTGTTGAAACTTCTAATAATGATGAAGAACAAGGAAAAGAAAACACTGATACCAATAATTCAGTTTCTGATGTTCATAAAAACGTAGAAAAGGCTAATGAAACAAAGAAATCCTCTGAGCCTGAATCTAATAAGAATTCAGAACAAAATAAAGAAAAGAGACAAGAAGAAGGCCAAGCTAGTAACTCACAACAAAAGAAAATATCAGCAACACAAGAAAATATGAAATCAGTAGAAATTCCATCAACATCAACCAATAATAAGAATAATGAAGACTCTTTAGGAACTAATACTAATATTAGTGAATGTATTGCAAGAAGTATAGATATAATTGATTCATCAGAAGATTTAATGGAACTTGGAACTGACTGGTCAACAAAATCACCAATGTCACCAACTCAAATGTATCTTTTAATGTTTCCACTTTTACATCCAAGAGAATCTACATCTACTAATGGTGCTAATGAACCTCCTCAACAAAATGAAAGCCAAAGTACTCCAGCTACTGGCACTACTGCTGATCATAATAATTCACAGCAAGAAGGAGTAATGATACCACAACAGCAACAACAAGACTCACCGGTACAAAAACCTCCGACATCATCTTCTTCTGTTGTTTCATCATCAAACAGTCATAGAGCTTCTTTCTTAATTGATTCAATGTTGCCTGATGAAACTCAACAACAGCAACAACAAAGCCAAAATAATAATAATAATAACACTCCTTCAACTTCAACAACAACTCATCATGTTTCCAATATTTTGCCACCTGTTACTACTACTTCTACAAATAATTCAAACTCTTATAATATGACTTCCCTGTTACCTCAATCAACTAGTAGCAACAACAACAATAATACTCGTCATCAAGATATGCCAACTACTGCAGATTTCCATGAATTCTTAATGTCAACAACTCGAAATGAACAATTTACTTCAGACTCCTCTACTACTAATAATAATACTAACAACAACAACAATATATTTAATCATCAAGCTCCAATGAATACATCTACTACTACTAATTCATGTAGTGTTTACAATAATAATCAAGAACAACATCAATATCCTGATTATATACCTCATCATAATCATAGATCTCATCATCATCATAATCATAGATCTCATCATCATCATAATATGAACTACTCTGGTCATCAACATAATGAAAATAATAGTTCTTCTTTATTTGATAGCACTAATTTATCTTTTCCTCCTCCATTATTTGTATATCCACCAATTAATACATCAACAAACTCTACTTTAAATATTAATCCTAATACTGCTACAACTAGTACTGCTGCTCCTCTTCCAGTTAATCATAGTTCTCATTCAACTAGTGCAAACAATTCAGGAGCTTCTGGACATTCAAGAAATAATAATAATAATCATAGACAACAAAATCATCATCATCCTCAAAATCAAAATCATAATAATCAACCACCTCCTCCTCCAAATAACTCAAATAATAACACAGACCCTAATTTTATTCGTCCTCCACCTCCACCACCTAATTCTAATTCATCATCATCAAGTAATTCAAGAAGAACTCAGCCACGTATTATAAAAATTGCTCATGGGTTGTCACCAGAACGTGTGGAATGTGGCTATCCATTAGATGCTACATTGCTTTCTTGTGATGGTTTTCCAAAAACTCTGCCTTTAGAAACTCCAATATCTGAATATAGAACAACAATAGCTGTACCAACTACTGAACCTCAACAACAAGATAGTAGTAGTAGTAGTAATCAAAATTCTAATCCAACACAAGCAACTGATTCTGCTATAATAACTCACTATATTTCACCATCAACTATTGGATTTGGTTCAACACCAAATGCTACTGTATTATCATGTCAAGTTAAGTCACAAACCTTAGGGCCAGGAACAGCTTATTGTGAAACAACGATTGCTTTAACTGATTCTTCTCAAAGTCAAACTCAACAACAATCTTCTATGCCTAACAGACCTACTGGAAACAATAACCAGCCAAATAATAATAATAGTCAACCTGGTTTTTCTCCAAATGTACATAACTCTCAACAATTTAGACCTAATAACATACCTCCACAACAACAAAACAATAATAGACAAGGACAACAACAACATCAATTTAATAATCATCATAATCAAAACAATTCTTTGTCATCATCGTCGTCTCAACAAAATAAAAGATCTCCAAGTAGATCAAAACAATCTAATAATCAAGGAGGAAGTAGTAACAATATACCACGTAATAATAATCCTCCATCATATTGTGAAGTTCAACCAAATGGTATTATTGCAGCTCCTCCAACAACAGCTTTACTTCCACCACCACCATTAGAATTGAATACATCATCACCAATGTTAAATTTTGCTCCACCGTATGGACTTATGTGTGATATGGTTCCTCCCGGTTTTCCACGACCAAATTATTTACCAGAGATTCATCCACCACCACAGATTCATCCTCCTCCTCCTCCTCCTCCAGTAGAAATTAATTTACCACTACCTTCTCAGCAATCTCAACAACAACCAAGATTTCCAGCACCAATCACAAATCCTGCAGCACCTCCATTCTTACTTCCAAATCATCAAAATAACTTGTATCCATTATCTGTTCATCATCATACAGGAGGATTTAATAATAATAATTTTGGATCAACACAATCAATACGACCTTCTGTTCCTCCTCAAGTTTCAACATATAATAATAGTAATGTTGTACAACAACCTGTAAACAATAATAACAACTGTTCACAACAACAAGTTCAACAACAAATGTCAAATAGTTCAAATCAAAATCATCCTCAAGCTCCTGTCAATTGGATGACAGATGCATCATATCAACAAAGACGAGCACCTTCTACTACTAATAATAATAATCCTGTTAGTAATAATCCATTTTCAGTTAGTACATTAGTAGGAACAAATAATAACATGAATAACAACAATAACAATTACTGTGCAGAAGCGATTAATAAGAAAAAATCCTGCTCAACAGATTCCTCCAGTTACTTCTTCTTCACAAGTTAATCAACAACGAGCTAGCACAAGTAGTAGTAATAATAATCACCATCAACCTCGTCATGATGAGATATATCGTTTCCCAGTTCCTACTACTAATAATTGTAATACAAATAATAATAACAACAACAATCGTGCAAATAATATAAATAATGCTATTGCAACTTCAAACTCAAACTTTTATAAGTTTCCTGTTCCTGATCATCATTTCCGGCAACAACAACAACGCCAAAACGTGCCTAACTTTCAACAACAACAACAGCAGCAACATTCTATTCTTCCTCCTAATAATGGTTCTAATTTTGGACAAGTATCATATCCAATAAATATTGGCAATACCAATTTGGCTCCTTCTTCTTCTTCTTCTTCAGCTAATCATCAAATGCAACATCCTATGCAGCAGCAACAACATCCACCAGTTCAACATCATCCTCTTCCTGGACAATTTGGACACTACAATAATCATAATGCTCCTCCTGTTGGCTCTTCATCAGTCTCAAACTTTAATTTGAGCTCTATCTTTCCTGAAATTAATCGACCACCTCAACAAATTAATAATCACGGACCTAATAATAATGGTAACAATAATAGATCAAATAATAATAATAATTGTGTCAAAAATAATAATAATAATAATTCTAAAGTAAGATTTTTATAGATGTGATGTATAATATGATCCCTGTTGTGAATATTTTCTTTTTTAGGTTTTGTAGAATTACCTTGTTTTCCTAATCAAATGAATTATTACTAGGTCTAAGGTTTCTTTATAATACTGTATACTTTATACTACTTACTTTTACTATATATATATTCTTTTTTCTTTTCTATTATTTAAATATTCAAATGATATTATTAATTGTTTATTACCTTATGAATATTGTTAATATGTTAAGACTTTTGTGATTATATATTTTTAATATTTGTAATAATATCTCGTTATATATATATATATATGCGTGTAAACTACTATGTAAAGCTTTATGACGAAAACGAAGATTTTTTATGACTTAAAAAATAAATACAACCACTAAAACCAATAATTGATTATTCATCAACTAAGAAAGATTCTTGTTGTCAACTATTATTTTATATACGTTTTTATATATTCAAGTTTTTTTATCTCATCATGAATCATGTTCATAATAAGTATACAATATTATATAATAATGGTATACGCAATAATAATAATAATAATAATCAAATTTATACAACCACGAAATAATTGATTATTCATCAACTAAGAAAGATTCTTGTTGTCAACTATTATTTTATATACGTTTTTATATATTCAAGTTTTTTTATCTCATCATGAATCATGTTCATAATTAGTATACAATATTATATAATAATGGTATACGCAATAATAATAATAATAATAATCAAATTTTATATACATATAAATAAGCTGTTGGGACGCGAGAGATGCAATTTAAATATAATAATTCATTTTACATTTACAAACACGAGAGTTTTACAATACACAGTTTACAAACAAAAAATCATTATTGTACATTTACATATATTATTATTAATCTTGGCTTCGTTCTTAAAAATGCTTCCTGTATTTCTATGAATTCTTTTCTCCGATCTTCCTTAACAGAGATGAGATTACATGTAATGTGAGATTGAGTAAAATACCACCACATTGAAATACATAAAATTCACAATATACACAATTATTTGTTTTACTTATAATTACATAGATAATACACAAGTACAATTCACAGCGTTTCTATATAGTATGTATTTCTATTATAAAGATTCTTATAATACAATTATTTAGTACACATAATTTCTTCTAAAGCTAGCTAAAACGTCTATTTTTAATACTATTTTGTATTGTATATAGAGTATAGTATAGTAGTAGTAATACTAACTCGCAATTATAATACTAATATTTTTTTAAAGAATAACTTATATCACTGTATTCAATTCCACTAGTATTATAATATAATTTTATTTTGTGTTTGCGGGTTCAAAAAGGAATTATACTGTTTGCATAATAAATCGTATACATTTTTATTTTATAGCTATTTAGCAAATTTTTTATCTTATTATTATTATGACAGAGTAGTAGTATTTAGTTAATATTAATAGAGATGAGGAAATAAATGACTGATTTCTTATATAATTGTTTGTTGTTGACAATGTCTCTCACCGGCCATTACGAGCTCTTGTAAGTATATATTTTCTCTCTCTGTACATAAGTAGAGTTAATGGCTCCCTTATTCATAGATATAGAAAAAAATCATGGAAGCAATAGTAGGGAGGAGCATGTGTCATTCATGTTCCAAATGTCACTCTTCTTTTTCTTTTAATAATGAAGATATTATATTTCCTACTGTTTGCTGGGATTATAATAATAAAGGGTACCACACTGTCTATAAATGACGGACTGTCTGCTGTCACTTTTCTTCTGAGACTAAAAAACTCTTCTTCTAAAAGTAATACACATTGACATGAGAGTTTCTTCTCTAACTTGACACATATAGCACAAGTATATATATTTATATTGGTAATAATACATTGTGTATCATAATAATACTAAAGAACTAGTTTCACATGTTTTTTGCAATTTGTTCACATGTATCTTTTCCTTTTCATAATATTGATTTTTTTGGTAATTAGAAATAGTTTAGTCTATTTATAAGCCATTTTGTCGATGTTTATTATTTTTGGGAATGAATAATTTCTATAATTAGTGTAAGACTTTATTGAAGAAGGCTTCGTAAAAACTATTTTTTATTAGACAAAACATAATTTGAAATTGTGACAAAAATATATATTGTAAAATTCTATTTTGGGATAAAATTAATTATAAAATGTAAGAAGGTTTATTATAGTTTTCACGAAGCCTTCATGAATGTATTACACTAATTTTAATGGCTTAAGAAATTGAAAGGGTAAAACACCCTGTTCCGAATTCAACCTTTTAAAATTTTCTTGTTTTGATACAATTTAGTTTTAGTCATCAGGTAGCTTTTTTTAGTACAGATAGAAGAGTAGAACACGTTTGTTTTCAATTTTATGTCAAGTTTTGTATAATAGTAATTAGAAATTTTAATCAAGGACATGTGAATTTCTCTCTCTAGAGTTGTATATATATAAATGCACATTTCCTACAAGGTATATAACAAAGTTGTGTGTATACTAAAATGAGATCTTGCACAACGCATTTTAATTAGCGTATGCTGAAGTCGTATATAATTGGATAAATTAAAATGGTATTATATAATATATTATAGGTACTAAAAATAAACTACTGTGATGTATGTAACTATTAAGTATAGAAATGTTTTTTTTTACAAATTATTTAAATACAACGTAAAAAAGGATAAACTATTTTCTAAAATGATTTCACATTTCCTTGACCTTATATTGTTATAAATTGACTATCATGTTAGTATATATTGGTATTTTTGGTACTTGTTGTTGCTGTTCTCTTCTTCTTCTTGTCTTCTTAAAAGTTTGATGATGACATGAAATCATCAGTAGAATTGTATTGTTGAGATGATGACTGTTGTTGTTGTGAATGAGCTGCAGCCGCTGCTGCTGCTTGTAATGCAAAGTTGTAGTCGGAACAGGGTAAACCTGAAAATGACAAGAACAAAAATTATTTTATGTAAATTTATGTGCCAAGCTTAATGTAAGTTTACCTAAATTTCATCCTTTCATATCACCTAATCCTAGATGATGGTGAGGGTGATGAGAAAGTCCCATATGATGAGGTGGACCTGTAGATTTTTTAGATTAATTAGTAATATTCGATTCTTAGGAGAGTTTATATATTTTTTTATTTACTAATTACCGAATGTTCCCATCTGATGATGGTGTGGTAAAGCATTCATTGTTGCCATTTTGTGTTCTTTTTTCCATTTCATCCTTCGATTTTGGAACCAAACTATTGATAAGAATATATATGTAATTAGATCAATTAATTATTATATCATTTAATTTAATTAAGAATTACTTTTTATTTGTCGCTCTGTCAGACAAAGTGCATGAGCTATCTCTATTCTCCTTCGCCTTGTTAGGTAACGATTAAAATGAAATTCTTTTTCAAGTTCAAGAGTTTGGTAACGTGTATAAGATGTTCTCTGCCTTTTTGTCTCTCCATTGGCATTTACTGTACCTGAGAAATTAAAGATTCAAAATTAGTATATAGCTTTATTGCTGGTAAGCGACATATATAAAAATATTTTAATATAGTCATTCTAAACGATACTATACAAGAGTATAATAAATTCTAAAGCCCTCAAGTTCTCTGCTGCACCTTATTCATGATTTATATAGCACACCTAATGAGTATTGTTTAACTTACTTCCTGAGAGATTCATCAGAATAATTTTGGATAAAATTAAAGATCATCATCAGCAACGTCAACATGAAAAAGTAAACAAAAATTAAAGAAAATTAGTAAGGAGCAGTCTTACATGTGATGTAACTTATATTCTTGTAGCAATTATCCGACCTATTCTAAAAATAATGAACGGCATTAAAGTTTTTCTCTCTCTGTTTTCTTATTTTCTTCATACATACATACTTTCTTTTGAAACCTACCTACCTATATTTTATTATTCCAACAGTGAAAAGTATTATATGATACAACTCTTCTAAAGAAAAGAAAAAGAGGTGTAAAAAGCGGATCAATATCAATCAATTTCTTTCCGATTAGAATACATTGTAGATTCTACTAAAGGTGGCAAGTGTAATGCTTATAATAACAAGGGCAACATGCTAGCTCACACCTAATCCATATAAAAAGAGATAGTAAACTCTATAGTAGTATTTAGTAAAGGGAGAATAAAGAAAGAGAGGATGAAGAATGGGAAAAGTGTGAAAATACAGCTTACTTGTACAACTACTGATAGTGACAATCGACACGACCTCAATGTTACATAGCCTTACATTATATTTCATTCTCGTGTGCCTTTTGCCAGGCCACCACAGTTCAGAGGAGAGTGTGTAACACACTACTTAATATTTATAAGACAAAAAGGTGCAGCAGAGAAAAGAGGATATACATTCATAAAAGCTAAAATTTCCAGCAGCTCTTCTTTCCAGCTCTTTTTTGTCCATAGTGTTATGTTGTTTGTTACCTATGGTTAGTGTTTTCTCTTCTTTTTTAGGTATCATAGCTAAGCGACAATAGTGGGGGGTTTTGTGTGTCAGTGTCTCACTAACTCTTCTTCTTTCAGTCTTTTTTCCTCTCTTCACTATATATAAAATGCATTACGTATTATTATTATCTGTCTACTTTTATCTCGTGTCTCATGCTTCTTACACAAATATATGTATACCATGTAGCAATATGTATATAATATATACCTAAGGTGTAAAAGAAATGTTTTTGAGAGAAAAATCTATAAGTCTGTGATGATGCAACTCACTGTGTATAGAGTAGAGAGATTGTTCTACTGTTAGTTTCTTCGGAAGAAAAAAACCAAATGAAAGATATGAGATATGCATACTATTGACTACACACAATTCATTTTAGACGAGTAGACGAGGAGTAGAGATATTGTAGTTTGGTTAGATTTCGTTGTTGGTTTGAGGTCATGTACACATTTTCGAAAAAGAAAGAAAGTGGCAGTGATGCAAGAAAAGAAGAAGAAGAAGCGATGAGTGTAGAAGAAGTAAAGTTGTATACTATGTAAGAATACGTCATAGAATAAGAGAGAGAGAGAAGTGAAGCGAGTGACGAGAGAAGCGCTCATTTTTCAGCGCAGAGATGTGAGCTTTGACAGACAAGCAAAGGCAGTGTCTCTTGTTCGAAAGAAAAAGACGAAGGAAGAAGAGAAGGAAGGGGCAAACGCAAAAACACAACTGACAAGTTGAAAGGAAAAATATTGATAGAAAAATACTTTTGCTCTCTTGTCTCTCTTTTTTTCTGATATTAAAAACCTCAAAAAACTGATGAGAGAGCGTCATGAATTTTACATGAAACTTTACAGTAGTATCAATGAGTTTAGAAGAGTTCTTGAGTCATTAGCATTACACTATAAAGATTAGAGATATGAGATAAAAAATGGATTGGATTGCAGTCTTGCAGTTTCAAAGTGAACTGGTCTCATGAAATGCAATCTGTTAGCTCGAATTAAAGAAATTGAGAATGTAGTATCAAATGACGTCAAGTTCACTATAATCAAATTAGATTCAATATGTATATAAATCGACTTCGACATATAAGGCTAGTAGTAGTCTCACTCTTCAACTCGTTGTCGTCTCAGAGAAGAGAGTATATAGATTTAGACAAGCAACAACCAAGACGGTTTGACATGTGACAACAAGTCCATCATGATGAGAGAACGATGACGATGGTGGTAACAACTTTTTACATAACCTTACTATAGAGAGAGAGAGACCAAAATATTTTTTTTGGAGTTCTATTGTAATACATTGTGCATAAGGATATAATACAAACAAGATTATTATTACCTATATTTACATTCTTAGTCATATATATTAGTATTACTACCACGCTTCTCTGGCTACTGGAATCAAAAGATAAGCAGAGAGAGAGAGTCCAGAGGAGATATTTCAGATGGAAATCTTGTATTGTATAATTTTATCAGATAATGGAAAATGGTATAACTTTATATACTATTTTGTGTAAGAATTTAGCCACGTAAAAATTAAACGGTTTTGAAATGTAACTTGAAGCCCATCTAGACATTATATTAAAAATTTTACACATAAAAGTCCAAAATATGCTTTTCTCAAAGAAAAGAAAGGAGTATCCACTAATACTAAAATACCCAGTGTAAAAAAATACATAACTGCTGATTTGACTTGAGTGACTTGAAACCCCAAAAGAAGATGATGGTAAGAATATGAGAATTTTTAACGTGACATGTGACAAGGGTCTGTAACGTAAACGTCTAACAAGAGTTGACATAGGCTTGTCAACTAATGTTGAGATGTTTTATGATATTTGAAATGGAGTGTATATATGTATATATAGTCATAGTCTGTAGTAGTACAGTAGTGAAGATGATGGTTATTATAATAACATTGCAATATGTAATAGTAAAAAAAGAGTTCTTGGTAATAAGAGGAAAAAGAGAGCCGCCACCGCCCTTACTTATTATACTACTAACCACATTATCATCATTTCCTACTTACACAACTTTACAACCTTTCAAATTCCAACTTACAAATCTACAATAAGATACGACGAGTAGTGACTACTACAATGTGTCAGTGGTACACAAGAAGTAGTATAACAGTCTTCTTCTAAAGGGCAAAAAGTGAAAAAGTCTGTCTGGCTTTGGCTCAACATTGATATGAAGTGATAGTCATCTTTTTTAGAGTTGCATACCAGAATTTATAAAAGTAAAAGGCGAAGTTGGTTGGTTGATAGTAGGCGAGGTAAGAAAAGAAGAAAACTTTTGATTGTCAGTCAGTCAAAATTGTCATAAAATCTGACATGGAAGTTTTCTACTATAATGCTACACCATTACTTTTAGTATAGAGTAATTGGTTACAGTTGTCTGGCTTGTGTGCATGTTTAATTAGTAATGAAATTATACTAAAATTGTTCATAACAGAAAAACTAGACGTATTTTCAAATGATTTAGCTTATGCAATAGGATTTTTTTTATTGAATTGAATTGAATTATTTATTCATCTTATGGAACTCTCTCAGGCATATGCCCACAGAGCCAACATATACAATGATGTACTTAAATTAGTTAATGAGATAATGAGTTCCACTCTTAAAAATTATTAATCTTAAAATTGAAATTACCTATTGATATATATATATAGTATTTAAAATTGTTTATACAGATATTAGAGTCAAATCAATAATCTGTTAATTCTTGACGATAATACATAGTACTTGTAATATATTTAGTTATTTCTTCACACTCTTGCTTAGTTTCCAACTTGATTTTTGATAGGAAGCTTTCTTGACTTTCTGATTGTAATTTCTTGAGCACAAAAGGTCTTAGGTGATTAAATACTGGACACATACATAAAAAATGATGCATATTTTCTATTACATTCATATTACATAAATTACATATTCTATCAAAATTTAAGTTAATATTGTTTAGTTTATATTTGAAAAAACCTTTGGTTGTTCTAACTTGTGCTAATAATCTCTTAAAACAAAGAGGCATATCTAATGAAATATAAGAAGCTGGACCTTGCTCTGGTACTATATATCTATATATATTATTTGTGTGAGAATTTTCTACCCTCTGTATATCAAAATTTTTATCAATAAGTTTTTGTGCTGAATAATCGGAGTTTAGAACAGTTAAAATCGAATGAGGAGTAGGGTTTAATAAAAGGTGTTGAAGATCATACAAAGTAATTAGTTCTTTTAGTTGAGAGAACCAGTTAAATTCAATGTTGTCTTTCTCGCTTCTTTCTACTAATGCTTTGAGGCAAATGCTGGCATAGCGAGATTCTGGTATAAGCATTAATTTTCTCCAGAATGATAAAGTTCGTTGTAGTACTTTTAAGTTTAATGTAGAACATCCCGTCTCTAGTCTAATTAAATATCCTGCTGTAGAAATTGGCACACGTAATATACTTTTTAGCCACTTTGTTTGTACCTTTTCAATAACATCACAGTAGCGAAGACTCCATACAGAACTACTGTACAATGTTGTCGACTCAATGATGCTATTAAAAAGTAATTTCAATGGTTCCCATTGTCTCACGTTGCCTCTTTGGATTGTGTTCCATGCTGCACTTAATGCTGCTATTCCTTTACTTGTTCTATCTTCTGCTGCATTTCTGAAGACACAAGAATTTGAGAATTTTATGCCAAGATATGTATACTCAGATACAATTTCAATAGGTTGGCCTTTAAACTTGAATTCAATATCTTTAGGTCTTTGACCACCCCTTTGAAAGATTACTATTTTAGTTTTTTCAAGATTGAGCTCGAGGCCCAACTCATCAAAGTATTTTGTCAAAATCTTAATCTTGGTACGAAGTGCTGTAGGGTTTGGTGCTAGAACGACAGTGTCGTCTGCGAAAAGTAAAAGATGAATGATTAGCTGTGTAGTGATTTCGATACCATAAACTCCAGATTTTGCTAAAACATCTTCCATATCATTTACATACAAAGAAAATAACAGTGGTGACAATGGACACCCTTGCATGAGGCCTTCGGTCATCTCAATTTCATCACTTTTGCCATCTTCAAGTCTCACTTGGGTGAAGCTAGAGTTGTACAATTTTCTTAAAATTCTTATTAATTTTGAAGAGACTCCAATACTATTTAGCTTGTCCCATAGCTTGTGATGATTGATTGAAGGAAATGCCCTTCGAAAATCAATGAAAAGGGCATATACTTGCTTGTTCTTCCTGAATCTAGTGCCTAATTGGATAGTGGCATTAAGAATAAAAATTTGCTCTTCACAAGATCTCGAGCTACGAAATCCTGCTTGAGCTTCTGGAAGAACATTAGCATTTTCAGCCCATATATACAATCTTTCTTTAATTATTGTAGTAAACAATTTTAGTGAGCTATTTAGTAGAGCGATCGGACGAAAGTTGACAGGATCATCTCTGTTGCCCTTTTTAAATAGCATAACAGTCTCAGATGCTGACCAACTTTTAGGCAGTTCTTCTGTCTCTAATATTTCATTTAGACAATCTTGTAAGTATTTGAGACCTACCATAGGTAGGTTTTTGTAAAATTCATTAGTGATAGAATCAGGGCCAGGAGCTTTATTGTTACTCAATTTCTTACATGCTCTTCTAATTTCTATCATAGATATAGAAGTATCTAGAAAACGGTTTGTAGCATCTTGGTATTCTGCATCATGAATAATTCTTGGTGGCATAATGGAACTGTAGAAGTTTAACCATTGCTCATTTGTTATAGTAGATGATGGGCTATAATTTCTTCTGAATTCACGTAATGCTTTCCAGAATGCTATTGAGTTTTTAGTTTGGCTCAAGTCCTTTTGTTTTCTTTCATTGTGTTCCTGTCTTTGAGTTCTTGTTATGATTTTATATGATCTTCTTTTTAGCTTTACATCAGCTCTAGATTCATAACTCCAGTTGTTTTGTTTAGCAGTGAAGATAGCATTATCTACATCTCGTTTAGCTTGTTGACATTGAAAATTATACCAAGGTTTATTGGCAGGTGCATTTGTTGTTGAGTTTCTTATCAGC
>VCNE01002781.1:0-11190 GCA_009869805.1 Oncopodura yosiiana
CACATAGATTGAGATACAAAACTCACAAAGATGAACCTTCTAACTTAAAGAAATGGCACAATTATTCACTACTAAACTCAAACTAAACATTATCATTCATTCTCAAGACCCAAAGATCAAAAGCTAAATATAGCCCAACACAATTATTCCAATCTCTATTGTTAAACTTTAAACTCTCTCTCGAGTAACCCTCTAACCCACAAACACTAAACAATAAAGCACACTCACTTTCGCAATACAAACGTCCATCACACTCTTATGCTATCTCATAAGAATACCAATGAGTCTCTCTACCATGCTCCAGCTCTCAACTAAAAAAAACTCGTCTCTCTGTAAAGTAGCTCGACAACTCTCCTCAATCAAATTAGCATACGTGTTACAAGCATTTAAACAAGCAAATGGAATTCACTGATAGCTCTCGTAAGTGGATAATAGAAATCAATTTAAAAGAGATTATCATAATGTTATGATTGAGAGATAGCTGAAGAGAGAGAGAAACGAGTTTGAGTGACATATATTGATGTAACGGAAATTGAGATTTGCATAGGAAAGACGTTATAGAGTAATTGGCTGTGATGTTTTTTGAGTGACAAGGTTGTATAGGTTTCTCTTTCTGTTGGACAACTGTAGTTTAACTGTTGTCACCTTTCTGTCAATAGTGCAGTTTAACTATAGTTGATAGTTTCTCTTTCTGTTTGGTGACATTCATAATTGAGTTCAAATATGACTTAGAATTTGTGGATATACAACATTGGTTGTAAAAAGAATTCTTTAGTGTAAGTACATGAATCCCTTAAATGAACTCATATTCTATTTAGAGTGTATTTAATAATCGATTTTAGTCAAGTCACAAATGTGAATCATTAGTATAACTAAAGTAAACAATTTCTCTTTCTGTTGTGAATATAGAGAGAATCATAATTGAATTGTCGTGAACTGATCTCTTCATCGCATCCCAAAATTTCAAGAAAACTACCCTATCAACTTCAAATATGACTTAGAATTTGTGGATATACAACATTAGATGTAAAAATTTTATCAGAATTCCTTAGTGTATATGAATCCCTTAAATGAACTCATCTTCTATTTAGAGTGTATGTAATAAGTCAGATCGATTTTAGTCAAGTCACAAATGTGTATGAAATGTGAGTCATTAGTTTAACTAAAGTAAACAGTTTCTCTTTCTGTTGTGAATAGAGTCAAGAACTGGTCTCTTCACCACATCCCAAAATTTCAAGATAACTATCCTGTCAACTTCAAATATAAACTAAGAATTTGTAGGATAGACGACACTAGTTTTTAAAAAATCAGAACCCCTTAAATGAACTCATCTTTTATTTACATCTGCATGTAACAAGTCAGCTCGATTTTAGTCAAGTCACAAAAGTGTATGATTACAGAGCAACATGAATACAATCGCCAATTTCTCTTTCTGATGACTCATCTTTTCATATAGACTGTCACAAGTCTATATACAATTGAAATATTGACTCGTCACTAAAGCGGTTCCTATTTGAGAAATCTTTAAAAGCAAACACTGCAAAAATCTCTCTCTACTCTCTTACACATTAGCAAGTGACAATTGAATAGATACACAGACTCAATTTCTCACACGTCTCTCAAATCTCACCTTTACACTGTCGCTAAACATAAATCTCTGCCATAAAAAAGGACATCACTTTCAAAAAACATTACATAAACTTCCACATGAAATTAAAGACAGAGCTTAAGCCACGCGACTCTTACTCAAGAAATTCTTTCTCACGATTGAAACCCATTAGCCAAGAAGAAGACAAGAAAAAAAAACTTGTTTACTCTCTCAAACAGTAGCGAGAGTAGATATGCGTGACTCACCTATCGACAGAAGCCCATTAGAGGCTAAGTAGTTTTTTTCATCTCATTCTCTTATTTAAAAAACTAAAAAGTCTCTTCCAGAAAGATTTTCTTTAGTCTATAAATAACTGACGAGTGTGCCCCACATTCCAGTTGTAGACCACCAGTTAGACTAAACACCTGTGTGTTGTGTGGATTTAATAAGCGTAGCAGTGAACACCTGAGAAGAGAGAGATCAGATTTCATGTGAGAGAGAGGATTATTTTGATGATAGAGTAGAGATACATTGTTGCAGGTGAATGATGTGAGATATTGTTGCTGAGAGTCTCAAACTGAGTCGTTTAGTCAACTTCAATGAAGAGAGAGGTTAAAGTTGAGTGTTACGTAGGCTAATAATGGCAATTTCGTTAGGAATATATAGAAACTAAGCCACTCGCCAAACTAAATGTCAAAATCAGTGAATTATGGATCATAGTAGAATTGAGAGAGAGTAAAAATGTAATTACCAAAATACAGAAAAATTAAGGCATATAGAATTGTCATAAACTTTCAAAATAACTTCAAGAGATCAACATAAAGAGACTTGAACATTGTTACAGCACTGGAAGCTCTTTATGACGTGTTGATGTACGCAAGCCTTAGGCAAAAGATTTTAAGTCTCAACACTCACATTCTTTTCTACAGAGTTAAACTGATAATCCACAAGAGTATTCAAGCAGACTTGATAATTTCAGCAAAAAGTATAGAATACTATAAGCACAGTATTCTAACCAAACTGTCATAATAAATTTTTAAAGGAAAAAATAAGTGTCAAAAAGATATTTGAGAAGGACAGAGTACATTACAGGAAGTTTATTCTGTGTCGACATACTATTAAAAGACTTGTGCGAATTAAGATATTGCGAAGTTTAAGTACATTGTTGCAGTCTCAAGATTTTAAAAGCATTAGTCAAATTCAGAGTATTTAGAGTAGCAACATAAAATCATTGCTAATTGATGATTCATGAGAGTAAAAAACGAACTTTGATTTTAAAAAATACAGAAACTAAGCATAGAATTGTCTACTGACTAAATCATTCAACTAATAGCCGTGAAACATTAAAGTATTCCATCATTAGAAATTCTAGTCTCAAGTCGTCAGTCCTTACCAAGTAACTAAACTTCACCAGAGACTAAACTTGAGAAAAGTACCTTTGCTGCAGTGCTGAAAGGTCTTTATTACAATGTCGACTCTAAGGCAAACCTTGTCTCTTGTTAACCCATTGACAAAATATATTGACTCTTACTAATTAACCCAAACACCTTAAAGAATCTATTAAAATCTATACTATATGAATCTATACTAAGCATGGACTCATATATAATTCTATCAATCATCACGCTAAATGACCAACCTTAGTAGTCGTGAAACATTGTTCCTTTACTGGCAGCTCCTTAAGAGTCGACTCTTACGTGAGCCTCAGTAAAACGATTGTATCTCTTTCTTTCGAAAAGCACAATACCTCTACTAAATAACCTACAGGTAAACTTTACTGCTCAAAATACTACCCCATTGACAAAATATATTGACTCTTACTAATTAACCTAAACTTCATAAGCACCTCAAAGAATCTATAAAAACTAACTCTAACCTTTCTCAATTTCTTACAATTCCTCTCTCAAACGGTTTTAAAAAGAGCCAAATATGTCTCATCTCTAAAAAGACTCCAAACCCATAAGAATCTCTTACTCTAACGTTTTGTGTCTCTTATAGTTAAAAAAGACCTCCTAAACAATCTTAAAATGTTATTATTACATCAACCCACTAACAAAATATTGACTCTCATCACAAATACATGTCCCACTAATATAGAACACCTCAAAATAAAACTTCAACTTCTCAAATCACAAAACTTTTCTTTTATTGCAAAAATCTCAGCAGCAACCCCCTTCACCAAAAACCCGTCCATCATAAAAGCCTATGAAAAAGAAAAGCCACTGAACCACATCAACATCCCACGCAATAGACAAAGTACTATCACCATCTAATACACAAAATAACCCAAAGTCAAACATCTCAAGTAAACCACCACCAAAAAAAATTAAAAAAATGCACCTGCTCCCTTCCAGCAAATCTCCACATCAAAATCAAACTCTCTTCTCCATCAAAATCAAAAAAGTTTCTTCTCCATCAAAAAGCACTCTCTCTCCACCACTACATTAATTACTCTCTTCTTCATCCAAACAAAAAAGAGAGTTCATCAACATCTTCAACAACTACCATATCAAGTCATCACCAAAAAAGAACCCAACTCTCGACCTTGGCCATTTACAGAAATCTCTCTCTCTCTCTCTCACAGTAGCTGCAAAGAAATAAATCTCTCTTCTCTCTAAAAAAGAAATTCCAGACTTGGGTGGTGATCTCTGAGCACAGGGCGTATAGAGTGTTGAACGAAAAGTCCTCAAGGGATTTCAGAAAAACTAAGGGTGTTAGCTAGTAATATTGCTATAAGAAAAATAATAGTTCACTGTAAGGAATTATGGAGATTTTTAAGAGAGACTTTTAATAAAACTAAGAGAGAATATTCCAACACTAAAACTCATCTTTCTCTCTTTAAACTGACTCTTCATCTAACAAACTTACACTAAAAAAAACTCTCAATCATCACCAGAAAAAAGTTAATGGACTCAATTAACTCTCTCTTTAATTCCTCTCTCCAAAAAGAAGTCATCAACCTCTCATTCAAAAAAAACTAACATCCATTTAAGGGCATCCAAAAAATGCCCTGCAGTACTAAAAACACAAAAAAAAACATCAAAGAGAGAATCAATCCTCAATCATTTAAACAATGTGTCACTAGCTACTTATAAACTTTATTCTCTCTTTTAAGAATAATCCTACACTTCTCTATTTAACTCATAAGAAACTTATACTCTCTTTAAAGAAGCGTAGGCTCAAAGAAAAACTCGTTTACTAAAAGCGTAGGCCGAAGACGCCCTTCTCTCTACAATTGACAAAAGCTGTGGCTCCACACTAACGCCCACACTAAACAACAACACACACGTGCTTAATGAGTGCAACAGCATAATTCCAGAGAGTCAAGATCTTTAAATCTTCTTCTCCAGCAACAACTTCCTATTATAAAAGTGGAACACGTGCCGAGCCCAAATACGGATCTCTGTTAAAAAAAGTTTAAAGGGATCGAAAAGGGCGTCTTGAATAAATCTCTCTGTTGTAAAAAGAAATTTCTTAGCCTTAAGGCAAAGGGAGTAGTCGACCCTTTATGTCGTGGGAAAACGTTAGACAGCTTTGTGTGCGGTGGTGACATTATGACATCACAAGCTATTGTTTCACTCATTATATAGAGAAAAGAATTCTTAAGAGTCATTTTAAGACAAACAGACTCATCTGTTGATATAAGCTAAGTTCTTTACTAGCAAACTAAAATATGTATATCATCTCTTCTTGAAGGTATGTTACATTTTTTGTTGAGGAATACTTAGTTTTGTAAGTTAATACTTTAAAAGTACTTTAAAATCTAGCATTTAGTAGAATCTGTCAAAAATCAAGGCTAAATCTTAATATAAAATTCTGTTTTAAAATACGCTGGATATGATCTAAGAATCTAAGAAACATATACTCCAATACTATACTGTCTTAAGAGTCATTTTGAGTAAGACAAATAAACGACATTATATCCACCTACTTTGATATATGCTAAATTCTTCCTACTAAAATAAAAAATATGTATACCAACTCTTGAAGATATATTACTTATTCAAGAATATTCCTAGATTGATAATCTTTAATAGAATCGATCTGTCAAACATCAACGTTAATTCTCAACATAAAGATCTATCAAAAAATGCTAGAAATCATCAATCGAATTGCAGTTTGCATTCTAAAGAAACCATAAACTCAACAGCTTACTAGATTTATGGAATCAAAGATTTATTATTGGAAGCCTAACTTTACATGTATTCCTAATAAAAGAAGAATTGCACAAACTACTAAAATCTCAAAATACTTAGTAGCATAGTTTTCAAGAATTCATGAAATTAATGAGAGGTCACTGCATCACTTTTTGACGGACCTTCTAAACTTATACTTCAAAACAAATTCTTAAGTCAACTAAATAAACTCACCAACTCATATCCACCTACTCTCTCTCTCTCAAAATTCTTCTTCTTCTTCTTCAACAACAAAACTATGCATCTCTTAACAAAACGCCTCCACTACTCACTAAAACCAACAATGATTCTAAAACTCTTTACATCTCCACCGTCTCTCACAAAAAAAACAAGATCATCTCTCTCTCTCTTTCCCACAGATGATGAATTAACTCTCTTCTCATAAAAGCCAAACAATTAGAGCAATGACAAACGAGCATCTCTTTCTTAAACTCAACTCAACACACGTGCATCTAAAAAAACTCTATTCGAGATGATTGACACTCTAACCCTGGAGCGATGCACAACTCAGCATAATTCAATTGTCAACAAGGAGAAAATTGCCTCGGTCATCTTGTAAACACAAAAGTGTCCATTTCAAGTCATTATCGATCAGCATTTCTCCTGACATCTTAATTACATTCTCTCTCGTATTGTCTTAAGAGAATCTTCACTCGCGTGCCTTCTTAAACGATTAATCATACAGTCTCTTCTAAGATAAGATCTCTGTCTCTCTGGTGGAACACGTGCACCCTCAAAAAAGCCTTAAAAAGAGAGATCCAATTCTAATAACCAAAAAAGCTGGAGAAAATAAATCACGACTTTAAGCGTTGAGTAATAACCCTACGAAAGCAACAGCAGGAGAATCTTTTTGAAAAACTCACACAACAGCAATTTATTAGTCTACGCTGCCTCAAGGCTTACACAAGAAATGTAAATTGATTAATAGTGAAGAAGATATCTGATCTCTGTAGTAGAGAAGTGATTGACATAAAGCACCTATAATAGACACCTTGTTAGGGATGGAGATGAGAAGAGTTAGTTAGAGAGTATTATTTGTCATCGATCCTTACAGAGACTTCTAGAATTGACAACAATAAGTCAATAATTAATAGAGAGAGAGGAGAGAGATAAATCTTAGCTAAGGCGCCATGTCTGATCAGTTAAAGGATTATAAATTGGCGATTCGATGGCTACCTTTTTTAAGAAGAGAGAGAAGAGACGTTTGATTTTGTATAGATGCGAAATTGAGTGGATGCTGTGTCATTTTCAGAGTTGCTGTTTTGTGAGAGAGAATGATGAGCTTAGTATCTAAAAGACATTATATAAACATCGTAAGCAGTGAGAATTGACAATTTGGCAGTAGTAGACTTTATAAACATTGTTGGTTTCAATAATTGAGTAGATATGTATAGATTTAAGAGAATTGACAGCAGAGATTCTTGTGAGAACAAAATTGGTAGACTCATAAACAACATTGTTGGTTTGAAAATCTTAATTGCATAGAGCTATAGAGAAGACTATATACTAAAGCTCTGTATAGCGAGCTCTATAGCCATCTAGACAAGTTGGATATAAGAATTGAAATATAAACTAGCAAGGAACATTGTTGGTTGAAAATCTTAATTGCATAAGAGACTATATAATGAGCTCTATAGATGACTATATAGAAGTGACAATTTGGTAATATTTTTGACTCAAATCTTAATTGCACGGCTATAACTGTAATGTTAGAGAGGCCACATATAAAGTGACAATTTGGTAACATATTTGTAAGAAATTGACTTGTTGGTCGAAAATCTTAATTGCTCATGTCTATAGTTTTACAGGGATATAACGAACTCTATAGTCATCTAAAAGTGACACTTTGGTAAGATATTTGTAAGAATTGACAGAACATTGTTGGTTGGAAATCTTAATTGCATAGGAGACTATATAATGAGTTCTGATGTTACAGAGAGAGACTATATACAAGTGACAGAGTAACATATTTGTAAGAAACAACATTGTTGGTTGAAAATCTTAATTGCATAGAGAAGACTATAATAACGAACTCTATAGTCATCTATAGAAAAAGTGACAATTTGGTAACACAAGAATTGACATTGTTGACTGAAAATCTTAATTGCATAGAAAATATATGGAATTCTATAGTCATCTATAAAAGTGAGTAACTTGACACGTCGCTTAATTGCACGTCTCTCAGAGGTGACATTATATATGTGCGTATATACAACAATAAGATAACATAGTACTATAAGAAGTGACGTCATCCTCATAACTTATATAGCAGGAGAGATACGCAAAAGAGTCTCAAACAACTTTTTATACATCTACAACTATAGAATAAATTGGCAAGCAGGTACTATCAAATAAGAAAGTCCAACCATCTCATATCCATATAAAGCCACAGACCAAATAAGTCTAAGCAATTAATTGCCCTCTGAGCTACTGAAATGACACACATCTCTACTCTTCCACAAAATTGAGCACAACATCCAACAAAAAGAGTTTAACGGAGAAGAAACTGAAGATAAGACTTTTAGTAAATTCCTCCACCCTTCTATTCTCTTCTTCTCTGAAAAATTTGTCCACCACCCGCTGCACAGCTCTTTATTTATAAACCTCGTTAACATTTCAACAGAGAGACACGTGCGTCTGCTCAACAGTAATTGCTTACAAGACTCGTTCCATAAAACTCTCTTATCTAATTTACGAGCAACAATAAAGATTCTCGTTTTTTTTTGAGAAAAGAAAAACATTATTTGGCACATTTATTAACAAGAGAATGAGAGAGACTACAGATTTAAACTATTTTAGACTACAGCATATAGATTCTTGGTGATGAGCAGATAATACTGAGATTATGACACATTCAATCTTTTTTGAAGAGAGGTCTTTTTCGTATACATTATTTGAAGACGGCCGTTCCGACCAGAGGTGACTCTTGAAATGTGCAGTTCTGCAGGTCGTAGCTTTCGCCTGGGAGGAAGATGCCCTGAGAAGAGATAAGAAGAGATAAGAGAATTAGAGTTAGTTGTTGATAAGAGTTAAAGATCTTACAGTGTTCATCGCAACAGGCAAAGAGTCCAGAGGTGGAGCACAAGACGATGACGTCATCATGACAGGGTTCTGACTTTGTTCGTCTTGATGACGATCGTTTGTTCGTCCTCCTGAGACGCTGCTTTGATCGTCTCGCTTTTTGCAGAAGATCGGTCTGTTGATGCTGAGTCTGTATAGCAGGAGAGAAAAGAAGAGAGAGATTAGTTTTTGGAGAGAGTTTGGATGTTTTAAAAAGTTTTTATTAGAGAGTGTAGCATTCTGTGAGAGTAGTTAACAGAGAGTGTCGATTGCTTTGACCGTAGATTTTTTGTAGTAGTTGAGAAGTTAAAGGGACCAGGTTTTATTGAGATTTAATGGTGAAATAGTATAAAGATTAAAAACTTGTATGCTATTGATTACTACAGTGTACAAATCTTGTAATAGCAAGTTTCAAAATTGAGAATTAGTTTCAGAATTGATCAAGTCTCGGTTTATAATTAGAGATTTACTGTAGAATACGAGACCAACCAATTGAATTGTGATAGTAGTCCTAGATTGTTTAAATTGAACTAAAGGTTAGGTTAGCTAATCTTGAACCTTCAATTAATCGTTAACTTAGGTTGTTGTTGCTAGAAGTTTTACGGTTCAAGCAGTAAAAGAACATAAAGTTGTATACTATTGATTGATACCGTGAATTTTCTAGTAGTAAGTTGTCCCTTAGAATTGAGTAAGCTAAAGCTTCCTATTAAGAGATTTAGAGTATCACAAGAGTCATTATGAATTGTCTCTATAATAGCTAGAGTCTCATACAATTATTTGAATTCAGCTATTGTATACGAGTTTAAGAATAAACGACTCAAACAATTCAACAGAAACTTTGAGTATCGTTAAAAGGTGGTGTACCGTAGATCTTTTAATAGTAACTTGTCCCGTAGTTTATTTAAGAATTGAGTAAGTTGAGTTAGGTTGAAGTTAGACAATTTACAGTCTAAGAAGTAAAAGAACATAAACTTCTAAGCTATTGTTTAGAACGATGAATATTCTTAGATTTTCTTACGAGCCTCGAGTTAAAACCTGGGTCTCCTACTAGAAGACTTACGGTATCACAAGAGTCATTGAGAGACTTTCCTAAGAGGGCTAGAGTTCAAAAACAATTCAACAACAACTTGAGTAAAATAGTGTTGAATAAATTAGTACCTTAAATCCGCTAGTGATGGCTTGCACTAATTGTAATACTCAGCCATTATTCCAACTCTTTAAATTAAACTGTGGCTACTATTAGAAAATCTACGATATCTCAAGAGTTTAGCTTGCTAACCATTAAATTCATATTGCTATTGATTCGCACATACCGTACAACTTGTAGTAGCAAGTTCTACTATTAACCTTTTTAAAAAGGAAACTGTGTCATTTGCTTCAATTAGAACTTTAAGCTATCGATTGTTTCCACCGTAAATCTTCTAATAACTCTAATTCCAACTCTTCAAATTGTAAAACTCAAGACATCTGTCATAAAATCCACGGCTCTCTTTTGAAACTTCTCCACTCAGTCAGCACTAATATCAGCAATTATAAAATATAAGAATCCAAGTCAAACTTATATTAAAGTTTAACTCATTCTCTTATCATTAACAACTCTCTCTCAAAAGTTTTCTTTAAGAGATATTCTCCATCTCTCCATCTTTAACTTACCTAGTAATGACCCCTACAGCTATGAGTATACAAAGAATCGCCAGAGCCAGAAACAAATAATTCTTCAACGAAGTGTCCATCCGCTCTACAAAAAAAAACATCAAAAAATTAGCACATCTCTCTTCTCTTCACCAAAAAAGCTCAAAGCTCTCTAAAAAAATAAAAGCATCTAAAGAACTCACCCTGCTGCTTACTATTACTATTACTACTATCAACAAAATTGGCAACACAAGTGGGCGTCCTAAAACTCAATTGTCTCCATCGGCCATCGGGCTCACAACTGATACGGCCACACTGATGACTCGAGCCTGCACAGTCTAAAGAGTAGTTTTCGTGGCAGGTGGCTTGTAAGATTGTTCCTATTTTGATATTAGCTCTTGACTCGTACAGTCCGTTTTGGATTGGTGGCAGTTGCTCACAGCCGTTGTTATTAGAGTTGCTGTCTTTGACTTTGCAAAAGAAAATGAGAAATTAGAGAATAAAGAGAGAAAGAGAGAGAAGCTGGAGAAGCAAGTGTTTCTAATTGCTTTATATAATAAGAGAGTGAATTATTAAGATCAGATTTTCTATAAGTAATATAGACTACTTTCTAGAAAATTCTTAGTGCATAAAGTAATATTATAAAAGAGAAAGGTATCAGGTTACTTAAGCATATTAAGAAATTCTACGGCGAAGCTTGGGTCTCACTTCGAA